>AFRA01001452.1:0-10241 GCA_000223055.1 Claviceps fusiformis PRL 1980
AAAAATATATTAAGGCTTATTATTATATTTAAACTAAATATAATTAAAATAATAATATAATTATAATAAATATTAATTTTATTAGTTTTTTAAGTTTTAAGTAAAGTTATAAATCCTTTAGTAAAAGTAAATTAAGTATAAAGCTTATAAATACTAAAGATATAATTTAAGTAATTTAGGTTTTATAGAATATTATTAAATACTATAAAGCTACTTATTAATATTTATATTATAATAGTAATAGTTATTTTATTTAAAATTATATATACTTTCTTACTTATTATTTAATAAAGGGTTTTAATATTAAAGCTTTAAATACCTTTAATAAAAAAGCACTAAATAATAATAATAACTTTAGTTTAAAAAAAATAGCTTTATTATATAAGTTTTAATAGTAAAATATATATTAATAGTATTAGTTTATATTATACTTATAATAATATTAATTTAAATATTTATAAAAAAATAAAATATTATAGAAAAAAAGTATTATTTCTCTTTTTTTTTTATATAATAGTTTTAAGTTTATTAATACTTAAGTAAATAATAGTTATAATAGCTATATTATTATAAATAAAAGAATAGTTTAAAGATTAAGCCTTTAGTGCTTTACTTTAGCTTAACTATATATACTAATTATTACTATAATAGTTATATAGTATAGTTATACTAATGCCTTTTAATACCTAAAAATTACTTACTTTATTTAGTTTAGTATTAACCTAAATAGCTAGTTATTTTTTATAATAGCCTATATAATTCTAAGCCTTTTATAAAATTATATTCTAAAAGCGCTATAAATAGCTTAAAATTATATTATATTATATACTACTTAATACCTCCTTATTATTTATATATAAAATAGCTTAGAGATTTATACCTTAAATATTTAAGGGGTAGCTTTATTAATAACTACTATTATAAGCTTAGTTTATATAAAAATTAGCTTACTAAGCTTTATAATTAAGTAAAGTAAGTAGTATTATATTTATAAGCTTATAGAAGATTAATATTATCCTTATATTTATAATAAACCTAATAATTTTAAAAGAAAATAAGAATTTCCTTTTTTTATTAAGTAAATTAGCTAATTTTAAGGATTTATTTTATTATAAAAATATTAATACCCTTCCTCCTTATTAAAAATAGGCTAATTACTATATTAAACTATAATAAAACCTCAATAGTAGCCTATTAAATCTACTTTAAGCACTACTTTATAATATACTTTAAAACTAACTACTAAAAATATATAAATAAATTATAAACCTTATAAATAAAGGCTAAATTAAAGCTTTCTTTTTTTTAATAACTATATTAGTATTTTTAGTTAAAAAGGTAAATAAAGGTTAATATTTTTATATAAACTATAGGGTATTAAATAAAATTATAAATTAAAACTAATATTTATTACTATTTATTAAGGAGACTTTATAATCCTTAGTAAGTATTTAGTAGTTTACTAAATTAAATATTTATACTACTTTTTATTATTTATATATTATATAAAGGGATAAAGCTTTTATAGCTTTTTATATATATTTTAGCCTTTTTAAATAGCTTATTTATCCCTTTAGCTTAGCTAGAGTACCTATAATATTTTAATATTATATTCATAGCGCTTTAAAGGATATATTAAAGGTTTATATAATAACTTATTTTAACAATATCTTTATTTATACTAATAATATATATAAAGAGTATATATAATATACTAAAGAGATTCTTTCTTACCTTTAATAAGCTAGCCTATATCTTAACCTTAATAAGTATACATTTAGTATAATTAAGGTTAAGTACCTAGGGTTTATAGTATAAGCTAGCTATATAGTATAGCCTTACCTAGCTAAGATAGCTACTATTTATAAATTAAAGGTACTCATATAGCTATAGAGTATATATAGCTTTTTAAACTTTATAAACCTTTACTTAATATTATTAATATACTTATATAGTAGCTTACTTTTAATATTAATAATTCTTTTATTTTAAAGTAAGTGCTTTAGTTAAAAAAGGCTTTAATAAGTAATTATAAGGTTAGTTTAGGAATAGTATATAATTTAAATAGTTATTTAGATATAGTAAATAGCTATACCCTTAGTGTATTAGTTTATATTTAAGTTAAGTTATTATTATAGTATAGGCACTATAAATATACTTAGCTATTTTATTAGCTTTTATTTATTAGTAAAAGTAAAGTAAATAGTAGTTAAGGTAAAGGTTAATTAAGGCTATAGCTACCTTAGTTTTAACTAAGGTATATAATATAGCTTTAAATATACTAATTACTATTTTTAGGTACTTAATTTATTTAAAAATAAATACCTTAGCTATATCTTTTACTTTACTACTAACTTTAGTAGGGATATAGTGTAATTCTATACTATATATAATTATACTTTAAATAACCTATATATATAAGAGTTATATATTATATAATAAGTATCTTTAAGTTAAAGCTACTAGTAATATAAGTATAAGCTATTACTATACTAGTTTTAACTTAACTTAACTTTAATATACTTTTTAGTAAAGCTTATAATAAATCTATACCTTAAGAAAGTAAGTAAATTAAATTAGTTATATTATATTAATATTAAGTTAGATTAATAATATAATTATTATATACTACTTAGTAAAGTATATAAGTTTATTTTTCTTTAAATTAAACTTAAAACTTAATTCTTAAAATTATTCTTAATAAATTACTTAGGTAGCCTTAAGGTAATTTTATATTTCCTTTACTATATACCTATATATAAGTATATTTATATTAATAAAGAAGCCTATAATAAGTATAGAATATACTACTTAAAGCTTAGTATATAAAGGGGTAATATAAAGTAAAAAAAAAATAAGGAAGATTAAAAACCCTTATAGTATACTTATAGTTATAAGTAAAGAGCTAGTAGATTTATTATTAAAATAAAGGTTAGTAGTATATTTAGTAATAAAGGAGTAAATCTATACTACTATTTATATAAAGATTCTAATAGCTATAAGGATATAAATTAGTTTTTTATAGTAAATAGTTTTAAAGGCTACTAATATATTTAGTTAAAGTAGTAATATAATATTACTATAATACTATACTATATATACTAATTCTATTAAAACACTTAGTATAACTTTTATTAACCTATTTACTTTATTACTTATTTATAGGTTAGGTAGTATATTACTTAATTTAGCTATAAAAGTAAGCTAACTTACTATTACTATTTTTATTACTTTATTAATAATACTAAGAAGTAAGATAGAGTATTAAGCCTTTACTTTATACTACTTTATTAAGGTTTTACCTAGCTTATAAAGAATAATAACTTTTACTTATTAGAATAAAGCTAAATAGTAGCTAATATAATAATATATATTAAGTAAATAAGTAAGGGTTTTAATTAGTAGCTTATTATATACTTTAAGGTAATTAGCTAAAAGTTTATTTAGTTTTAATACCTTTTAGCTAGCTAAGCTTTTAATAATACTATAGATTTTATTAATATTAAAGTAGTTTTTTAATAAAAATATTATAATATTAAAGTAGTTATTAAAATCCTTTAATATATTATTAAGTTAGGCTTAAGAGAAAGGGAAGAAATAGTTAGCTAATATAGCTACTTTTTTTTAATATAACTTAATAGTTATAGTATTTATACCTTTATTTTAAATAAAAGTAGGGATTTACTACTATTTTAGTAATAGTTTACTATAAAGCTATACTTAGTGTTTAAGTTTCTATAGGCTTTCTTTATAAATAATAACTACCTTAATAGTAAAGCGCTAGGTACTATACCTTTTATTATTAATAATTTAATATTATATTTAAGCTATATTAATAGTAAGTTATTAGTTCTCCTTAGTATAGAATATTTACTACTACTTTAATACTTTTTTTATATTTTAAGTAGCTTCTTTAGTATAGTAATTCTACTATAGATTTAGCTTAAAGCTACCTTAGGGTTTCTTTAAAATTATTAAATTTATAATAAATTAAAGCTTAGCTATTATTTATTTTATATAGCTATTAATTTCTATAGGTATTTAAAGTAAAGGTTTAGTAAGGTTATAGTAGAATTATATTACTACCTTAGCTATTATAAGGTTATCTTCTATATATAGCTATTTAAAATAAAGTAGGTAGTTATTATATAGCCTTAGGCTAATACTAATATAAGTAAGCTATAGAATATAGTTAAATTTAATAAGGTTTAGTCCCTCTATAAATTTAGCTTCTATATTATAAATAACCTAAGTATAGTTAATAGTACTATTTCTTTTACTTTATATTTTTTAAGTTACTTTACCTTATAGTATTATAAATCTTAGCTATTACTATATTATTAGCGCTAAAAATATATTACTCTTTATTAAGATTTAGCTATAATAGTTTTAAAGTAAGTAGTGCTAATTAAAGTTTTTTATAAAAATACTATAGTTTAAAGGTAAGGCTACTATAAAGTTAATAAAGAGTAATATTTAATTAAGTTTATAAATTAAGGAATATATTAAGTAAATATAGTATTTTACTAATATTATTAAGCACTAATCCTTACTTATTTATATTAATTATACCTTAGGCTTATATTAATAGTTTATATAAATTATAGTATAGTTACCTTAAGTAATAAGTTAAAAATAGCTAAAGCTAGGGTTAGGTAGTTTACTATTTATAGTTCCTAGCTTTTATATTACTATTATATTAGCTTTAGGTTAAGACTTTAGCGCTAAATATATAAGATAGGTTTTTTTTTATATATTTTAGTATATAACCTTTATTATATACTTTATATAGTATATTAAGTTAAGCTTAGCTTATTTAGTACTATAGTAGCTATAGGTTATTAACTTAAAAAAGCCTTTATAGTAGCTTATAAGCATTATATTAATTCTAGTTAAGTATTAAGGAGGTAAGTATATAGTTTACTAACTTACTTTTATAGTAAAGCTTTTTATAATAATAACTTACTTATATCTTTCCTTTAGCTATAGCTAAATACCTTTATTTAACTATTTTTCTTTAGTATTAAAGGTTTAATAAAGGCTAAGGGCTATACTAAGTATATAATATATATATAGTTTTATTACTTATTTATAATATTATATATATAAGACTATATAGGGTAAGGTTCTAAGTAGTTAATATAGCATTCTTATATAGCTCCTAATAGTGCTAAGTATAAATATTTACTCTCCTTATACTAATTAAATATATATTAGCTACACTATAAGGGTAATATATAGTATATAGCTATATAGCTAAATTTAAAGTATTTAAAGTATTATTAAAGATAAATAGTATTATTATAAAGCTTAGCCTTAAATATTTTAGCTTAATAAATAATTTTAGTATAGTATAGCCTATTTACTATATTAACTCTATTAATAGTAATAATTAAGGGGGATTAAATTATAGTATTATATAGCTTCTTTACTATAACCTTTACTAAACCTTATTTATTAGCTATAATTATATTTTAAAGGATATTATTCTTCTTTTAGTTTTATATATAATATATAAAAAAGCCCTTAATAATAATACTAAATATATATTAGTTTAGTATTGCTTTTAGTTTAAAAGTAGTGCTAACTTAGGCTATATTATTAGTATAAAGCTTTACTATATCCTAAAATATAATTATAGTATTATTACTATAAAAGTATTATACTACTATAGTAATATTAGTACTAGTAGCTTAGTTAATAGCTATAATAGTTTCTTTAAGTAAATAGTTTTATATAGTTTTAGCTATTATATTACCTTTAATAATAGTTTTATAGTAAATATAAGGTAATATTACTACTATTATAGCCTAAATTTATTAAATAAATAGTTAAGTAATAACTTTAATAGTAATATTAGCTTAGCTTAAAGCTATTATATTTTTAATGCTAATAGCTTTCTTTATTATTTATTTAATAACTTCTTTTAAGTTTTTAATTATAATAGACTTATTAAGTAATAGTAAGGTTAATTTTATTAATATTTTAGTATAGGTTTAAGGTATAAGAAGGCTATATTAAGTATATATTAAAGCTATATTATTAATATAAAAAATAATATTTTATATACTTTTTAATATTATAATTAATATAAGTTTAGCTATTTTATTATATTTAATAGTAAAGTAATTTAGTATTTACTTATATATAAATAGTAATATAAAAGTAACTTAAAGCACTATTAATATAAAGCTACTCTATCTTATAAGTAAGTAGTAATAGTTTTATATAAAACTATAATTCCTACTATTAATATTTATTAGTATTACCTTATTTACTATACTTATACTTTAATACTAATACACTATTAGAGATAGGATAAAACAGATATAGCAATTCTTTTTCTACACTTTTTAAGAGGTTTAGAGTCGGTTCTGCGTCGCTACTGTAGTGCGGGCGAATTCGCAAAAAGTTTATTCCTTAGTAGGTATTTAATAGTTTATTAAATTAAATATTTATATTACTTTTTATTATTTATATATTATATAAAGAAATAAGGCTTTTATAGCTTTTTATATATATTTTAGCCTTTTTAAGTAGCTTATTTACCCTTTTAGCTTAGCTAAAGTACTTATAATATTTTAATATTATATTAATAGCGCCTTAGAGAATATATTAAGGGTTTATATAATAGCTTATCTTAATAATATCCTTATTTATATTAATAGTATATATAAAAAGTATATATAGTATATTAAAAAAATCCTTTCTTACCTTTAATAAGCTAGCCTATATTTTAACCTTAGTAAGTATACCTTTAGTATAATTAAGGTTAGGTATTTAGGGTTTATAGTATAAGCTAACTATATAGTATAGCTAAACCTAGCTAAAGTAGCTACTATTTATAAATAAAAGGTATTAATATAGCTATAAGGTATATATAGCTTCTTAGGCTTTATAAACTTTTATTAAAAATTTATAACTAACTTTTTAAATTTTATTAAACCTTTACTTAACCTTATTAGAAAGGGTATTTTATTTATTTAGTTTTTAGCTTACTAAATAGCCTTTTAATGCCTTAAAAATATATTTTCTTTAGCTTTAATTCTAGCTTAATAGAATTCTACCTTAAATATAGTAATAAAGGCTAATATATTAAAGAAGGCTATTAAGGGTTACCTTTTATAGTATAATATAGTAAGTATACTATAACTTATTACCTACTACTTTACTTAGCTTATAACTTTTTAATAAAACTATATAATTTATAATAAAGAGCTACTTAATATTATTTTATATTTTAAGGTATAGTTTACTAAGCTTTATAATATTTTTAAGCTATTTATAATCTTAATTAATTATAAAAACTTAAAATACTTTATAAGCCTTTAGGAAATATTAAAATATTAAGTATACTAAATAAAAACCCTCTTTTTTTTAATTTTTACCTTTACTACTAACTAAGCTTTTAAATAGCTTACTTTAATATATTATTTTACTATAAATAAAATAAAGTAAAGGCTTTAGCATTAGCCTAGCTATTATTATACTTAATATTAGTTATATATTTATTATAGCTATTCTATACCTTTTTTACCTTATTACTAAAGTAGAATTAATTCTTAACTAGTAATATAGTAATTAACCTATAAAGCTATAACTTCTTTATTAATAACTATTTTTAAAACCTTTAAAACTAAGGTATATAAGCTAATTTTATATATTACTTAAAGATTATAGTAATATAATTAAAGGCTTAAAGATTTTCTATTAAAGTAGCTATATATTAGTAAATTAAAAACTATATAATTAATACCTATAGGGCTTTACTATTCTATAGTTACCTTTAGGTATTATAGTATAAGCCTCTAACTACTATACAGATTTAATAAACTTATAACTTACCTTTATTAAGCTACTTAAGAAAGAATATAACCTTTTAAGCTTTTTATTATAATTATTACTAAGAGAGTATATTAATAAATATTATATAGTATATATAGAATTATTACTATTATAAAGCTTATAAAAGCTAGTGCTTATATTAAAGCCTTCTATAGCCTATTTTAGCGCTAAATAGGTATTAATTATAAATATTAGTAGATTTTATAACTAACCTTTTAGCTAACTCTTTAAATACTCTTTAGTTCTTTATAGTTATTATAAACTGCCTTTTTAAGTATATTTAGTTAAAAGCTATAGTAAATATAAGTATTAAAGTATATACTGTGTCGGGGGGAAAGTCCCCCGTCCCTGTATTTCTGACAGCCGCGCAGCGCGCAGCTGCGTAGCTGACAGCTGTTAGCAACTGCGGGCACGTGACTTCCATCCAGTATATAAGCAATGTAAATTGCTAAATTCTTAGATAGAAAGACAACCCGCACTTAAACCTTTAAAAAGTTTAACCATTTGTAGCTAGCTTATAGCTATTAGTAGCTATAAGCTAGGTGTTAGGCCTTGAATTATAATATATTTTGTTCAATATTCTGGATTTTTCTATTATTAGCTTTAGTGCCGGACTGTTATTCCAATAACCTGGATCCCTATTATTCTCTTCGGTGCCGGACCGTTATTCCGATAACCTAGATCCCTATTATTCTCTTCGGTGCCGGACCGTTATTCCGATGACCTAGATCCCTTTTCTTCTCTTTTCTTCCTTTTTCTTTCTTCCGACAACTACTAGCCAGCCGACAACCTCATAACTGCACTAGCTTGCAGTCGCCAACACCTGCCAACGGTCCCTAACCTAGCTAGTTAGGGGGTGCTGTTCTTTTTCCCCCCGTCACAATACTTAATACTTTTTAAACTATTAATAGTATTTTTATAAATTCCTTTTAAGTATTATATTAAACTATAGCTTAAACTAAGTAAGTAGCTTTTAATTATTACTATACTTTTTTATAAAGATTTAATAGCTTTTTTTTATATTTTATTACTTTTAAATTAATAAAAATATAAAATATATAAATTAAAAGGTTTAGGTAGTTTTATATATTATAGTCTTTTTTACCTAAATAAACTAGCCTATATACTTAATAGTATACTAGCTTATACTTAATAATTATAACTTATTAGTTACTAGCTTTAGTATATATATAGCCTTTTATAGATTTAATATTAATTTAATATAATATATACTAGCTTTTATATAAAGCTAAATATCCCTTAAAGGGTAAGTAGTTTAATTTCTTAAGTATATTAAGTAAGAAATAATATTTATTTAAGTTATTATTAATTTTATTTAATAATATTAATAAAAGTTTTTTAATTAATTATATTATTTTATAAAATAATATTAAGCTAATAATAAAGTTTAGCTTAATCTTTATAATATTTAAATTCTTTATTTAAGTAAAAAATTAAATTAAATTATAATTAAATATATTATATTTAATACTTTTATACTTTTTATTATTAAACTAAATATTTTTAATAGTATTTACTTTATTTTTTATATTAATTTAATTAAATATATAGTAAATAATTTACTTTTTTTTTAAGTTTTATTTAACTTTTAATTAAGCTTTATTTAGCTTTAAAATAATAATATAAATATACTTTATAAATATTAAGTTAAGTTTATTTTAATTATAAAGAATACTAAAGGTTAAAATAACTATTATAATATATTAATTAAATAAATTAATTATATATAGCTAATATAAAAACTATTTAAAAGCTTAAAAAATATTAAAGTATTAATAAATTTTAAAATATAATAAAGAAATATATATTTTAATAATAAATTAAAAGGGGTATATTATAATTCTTAATTAATACTATATAATCTACTATTTAATATAAACTTTAATATTATTAAGCTTTATATAGGCTTTACTTTAATTATAATATTTTTATACTTTATTATTACTTAAGTAAAGTTATTAGCTAAATCCTTTTTTTTTTTATTTTATAATACTTAGCTAATATAGCTATAAAAAATAAGCTAAAAAAAGGTAAAAAAAAAATGACTTTAAGCTAGTAAAAAATAAATTAAGCTTTTATAATATAAAACTAAGAATACTTAAAGGTAGCTTAAATATAAATATTATAAATACTAAAAGCTAGTAAATAGTAAGTAATATTATAATATTAATAAAAAAAAGGTATATTAATAATAAAAGAAAGTATAATAATAATAAAAGAAAGTATTATATTTAATAAAATAAAAAAGAGTAGTATAAATATATATACTTACTTCTATAAATATAATAATAAATAAATTAATAAAAAAAGCTAATATAATTAAAGCTAAGTAAATAAATCTTAATATATAAATATTAATTATTTAATTTAATATT
>AFRA01001453.1:0-10233 GCA_000223055.1 Claviceps fusiformis PRL 1980
AATAAAATTATTATTATTATTATAATATAAATATTAATAAATAGCTTTATAGTATTTATTAATATTTTTTAATACTTAGGTTATTTAAATTATATTTTTAATATTTATAAGCTTTATATTTAGCTTACGTTTTTAAAGAAGTTATAATATTATTTAAAGCTTAAAAAACCTATAGAAATAATAGTTATTATAGCTATATTTTATTTAAGTTATATTTAGTATAAAAATAAGAATAAGCCTTAATATATTTCTTAATTTAATATAAGTTAATATTTAAGGTAATATTATGTTATTATATAATTACTATATAGTAATTAAAATAAAGAATATTATAGCTTGTATAATAATTCTTTATTTATTTATTAAATTTTACTTAAAGCTATATAAGTTTTATTATATTTATTTATATACTTTTACTTATAAAATATAACTTTTATTTAAAATAAATAAAGAAATTTATAAACTATTTATTTAAATATTATTTAAATTAATTTACTTAACAATTATATACTTTTTTTAATAAAGGTTTATAAATATAATATTAAAGTAATTAAAGAAGTAGCTTAGTATATATTAATAATTGTTACTTAGCTTAAAAAAATAAAGCTACTTATACTTAAATTTTAAGTAATAGGTTTTAGTAAATAAAGAATTACTTATTATAGTTAATATTAATTAAGTTTAAGTTAGCCTTTAGCTTATATATTATAAAGCTTTCTTAAGCTTAAAATAAAGCTTTATATTTATTATAAGGGTTTTTTATTAAAAGTAATTTATACTTAAGTTATATTTAATTAGTATATATTAAAGTATTTATATAGAATACTTAGTTTATTATAGCTATATAATAATATAATTCTTTAAGTTTTACTACTATTAAAGTAATAGTTTTATAAAAATAATGTAAGTTTTATTTATTATTTAATTAAGCTACTTATTTATAATACTAAGAATTTATTATATTATTTATATATAAATAAATATTATAAGTAATGTCATAATAGTTTATAATTATTATAAACTAACCTAAATAGTAATAATAAAGTTATTATTAATTATAAGAAAAAAGGAAAGACTACTATCTTCCTTTATTATATATTTATTTTATATATAATATATATTTATAGGGTTTACCTTATATATATAATAGGTTACCTTATATACTTCTCTCCTACTCTACTAAGAATCTAAGCCTTTAGCTTAAATCTATTATACTTTTTAAGTAAGTTTACTCTTAGAAATTATAAATATAATGCCCTTTTAAGGTTCCCTAAAACCCTAAATATTTTACTAAAAGATCTCTACCTTTTTATTTAATAGGGAAAGGTAGATTTTAATGCCTATAAATACTAATTTACTTAATATATAAGCTTTATAGAAACTTATACTAAATTTAGCTTAGCTAGTAGGTTATTAAATAAAGTATTAAAGGACTTTAAAGAACCCTTAAAGCCTTAGAAATTTAAGCTATAAAATTAATAGTATAAGGTACCTTATTATATTTTAGTACTCTAAGACTATTAGTAAATTAAAATACTATATACTTTTAAGGGGCTTTTTACTAAATTATAGCGTTTTAGGGGCCTTTAGTATAGCTATCTCTTAAAAGTATAAGAATTATAGCTTACTTAGGATTACTAAGGTTCGTAGCAATACTAGGATTTTCTAAGAAATTAGGCATTCCTAGTGCCTTAAATTAGATATTAAGGGCCTGCTTTTACTAGTTAAAATCTTTTAGCCCCTTTAGCCTAGCTCTCTTTAGAAAGCTATAAACTCTTTTATTAAATTCTTTAATAATAGAATTATTAAAAGAATTTAGAATATTAGAATTTTTAGAGCTTTTTTAAGTTTTTACTTATATTAGCTTAGCTATAGGTTCTAAAGCTATAGCTAGGGTAGAGGTAATAGTAGCTATTAAAATTTCTAATTTTACTAAAATATTAGAAATATTATTATTTTACTGTAAAATCTATTAATTTACATGCTCTGCCTATAACTGCTCTAGGGTAGGGACCCCTGAGTTATTATAACCTAAATCCCTAGCATCTATTATAAAAAAAAATCTTATATATACTGCCTTAAAAGGTATAAGCTTATAAAGTCTTTTTCTATAGAAGATAGAAATTTTTCTATAATTTCCTTTTATTTTTAATAAAAAGGAAAGGCTTCTATATCTTTCTATTTTATAGAAGGGAAGACTTTTATATTTCTTATTTTTATTTTTAGAAAATATTTCCCTTTTTCTTTTATTTTTATAAAAGTAGGAAATCTTTAATATACTCTTTTATAGAAGGTAGTTTTCTAAAATTATAGTAAACTTACTATATCTCTCTTTTTATAAAAGTAGTAATTTTATATATTATTCTTTTTATAAAAGTAAAGTCTTCTACAATTTTTATTTTATTTATAAGAAATTCTTATAGAGTAAAAATCCCTTTTTTTTATTAATTCTAAATTTTTATAAAAGTAAGATTTCTTCTATATTATATTCTTTTTTATTTTATAAAAAGGAAAACTTTTTTTAGTAAGTCTATTCTTTTTATAAAATAAATAAATAGCTTTTATACTCTTTATAAATATATAGTAATATTCTTTTTTATTATAAAATAATTTAGTGAATTTACTAAATATTAAAGGTTCTCTCTTAGGCCTATAACTTATTAAAAATAATAAAGTTAAGTGCTATAAAGTATAGCTTACTAAGGTAGTAGGCTTAGTAAGTATATATATATATAAATCTACTACTTTATAAAGTAAAGTACTATAATAAGCTATAGTTTACTATATTTTATTAAATATAAAAGCTTTTATATTACTTTTAGTATTATTTAATTTACTAAAGAATTTATAATAATAATATTTAATAAATTATATTTAATATCTAACTCTATAGGTATATATAGCTAGTAAGAGTAATTTTAATAGTTTATATATTTAGTAGCTATAAAGGGGTTTTTTACTTCCTTTTCTTATATATTTATAAACCTTATTAGTAAATTTTAGTTACTAACTAAGCTTTATAAGCTATTTTTTATTTTTTAAAAATTTATTTATATAGAAAAATAAATAAATAAACTTATAACTATATAAATTAGCTATGAATATACTTATAATTAGTTAACTTAGTAATAATTAATATATAATACTAAAAAACTAATGTTTTAATATTTATATATAAAAAAAGCCTAGAATTTAGTAATAAAGAATGTAGATTTAAGACTTTTTATAAATTCCTTTTTATTAAGAAAATAGTAAAAATATATATTATAGAGTAGCTAATTTCCTTAACTAAGTAGCTATTAGCTAGCTTAGTTATATTCTTTAATTTATTTCTTTTTATTTTTACTAGTTACTTTATAAATTTAATCTAAAGACTAAACCTATTTAGTAGCTATTAGCTTAATTATATAGCTATTAAAATAAGTAAAAAAGGTTAAAAAGTAAGGATTTATAAAAAACTTATAGCTATAAGCCTATATATATAACCTTTAGTTAAAATTCTATAGTTATGCTGCCTACATGCGCGTATGCTTACTAGCTTACACTAGCTTATAAAGCCCCCTATAAAGTGCTTCTATTAGCGCTATAATTATAGCACTAATAGTGAGGAATCCCCTGTAAATAACCCTGTAATTTTCAACAATTATATATATATAACTATACTAAAAAAGATTTTAAGTAATTAATATAATGCTTTTAAATAAACTTCAATATTATTAAATAAAAGAATTCTTTTTTATATAATACCTAAATATATAATACCTAAATATATAATAGCTATATTATAAAGAATAGTATAATATATAGCTATATAATTAAATTTAAAGTATTTATAGTATTAATAAAGGTAAATAATATTATTATAAAGTTTAGCTTTAAAAATCTTAGCTTTATAAATAATATTAGTATAGTATAGCTTATTTATTATATTAATACTTACCATAGACTAGCGTAAAGGCTACTACAATTTAGTATTAATAGAATATATTATTACTCTTAAGGAGAAAGAGAAGGGAGAGAGAGAGAGAGAGATCTTATCTCCTTAATGCCGAGAAGGCTACACCTATGTACCAGCCCACTTTTTGTTAATACACTATTAGTCTAGCTTTAAGGGACTCTAAGCAACCTTCTTATATTATAGTACTATATTATATAGGTAATGTATATGCTTCTCTATATATAGTGTTTAAGAGATATAATTATGAGGCATAGTGTATCTATAGTATACACTAATAGACATAGTATATATATAGGTAAAGCGTAGGATATAGCCTATATATATATATAAAGCATAGTATATATATAGGTTATATACTAGTACTTAATTACTAGGTTATTTTTCTATATAACTTTAGGTATAGAGGAGACTTATCTTATAGTATAACTTACTATAATATATAAAGTACTATGTATTTAGCTACTTTAATTAGATAATAAAGTGGGGAGGTATAAAATTATAGCCTTCTTAGCATTGAGGGGATAGTCTCCCTAATACTATCTATCTATAGGTGCCCTAAGTAGGCCTACTTAGTGCTGCTAAAGCAAGCATACTATAGCTATTGCGCTTTCTCTACTTAGCCACTCCTGTTCCTCTAAGGATCTAAGCTTTTAGCTTAAATCTATTACAATACTATGAACTATAATAATTAAAAGAAACTAAGTTATAATATTATATAGGTTTAATATTATAACTTTAATAAGACCTTCATCATTAGCTATAAATAAGGTTTAAAGAATATAATTCCTTTTTTAATTTTATATATAATATACAAAAAAACCTTTAATACTAATACTAAATATATATTTATTAAGTCTTACTTTTAGCTTAAATATAATATAAATTTAGTTTATATTCTTAATATTCAGCTTTATTATATTTTGGAAAAAATAATAGTAGTATTATTACTTTAAAGGTAATATATTATTATATTAATATTAATATCAATAACTTTATTAGTAACTGTGATAATTATTTTTAATAAATTTAAAGTATTATTATTATTATTATAATATAAACCTATTAAATAAAGTATTATATAATTTCTTTAATAATAATATTAGCTTAGCTTAAAATTAAAGTAGTTTCTATATTAATAGCTTTTTTAATTATATATTAAATAATTTTTAAAGGTTTTATATTATAATAAATTTTATTAAAAACAATTAAGTTAATATTATTAATATTTTAATAAATATTTAAAGTATTAAAAAGCTATATTAAGTATATATTAAAGCTATATTATTTATTTAAAGAATAATATTTATATATTTTTTAATACTATACTTAATTTAAGCTTAGCTACTCTATTTTATTTAATTATAAAGCAATTTATTATTTATTTATAAATAAATAATAATATAAAAGTAACTTAAAATATTATTAATATAAAGCTACTTTATTTTATATAAAAGTAATAATAGCTTTATATAAAGCTATAACTTTTATTATTAATATTTATAAATATTACTTTATTTATTATATTTATACTTTAATATTAATATATTATTAAAAATAAAGGTAAATAAATATAGTAATTCTTTTTTTCTTCTTTTTAAGAGGTTTAGAGTTAGTTTTATATTACTACTATAGTGTAGGCAAACTTACAAACAATTTTAACCTTTTACTTTGTATACTTATTAATTCTTAGTAATTATAGTTATACCTAGCTTAGCACCTAAAGAGTTAAAGGGTATCTTTATTATTATTATTAGTATTACTCTAGTTAGGCTTGTGAGCCTAATACTAGTACCACCGCTACTTAAGCTATACAGGAAAAACCCTAGTATAGGGAGGAAAACCTATATATAACCTTTTTCTGTGTTCTATAGCGGAGCTATAGTAGCTCTATACTAGTTTTAATTATAAAAAGTAGTGCACTACTAGCTAAACTTAACTAGTATTATAAGAGAGTGTATAGTGTAAAATAGTAATTAGACTAGGTTAGTAGGGGTATAGTAATAATGTAAATTACCTTTAGGGGTAGTTTATAAGTTATAGTAAGTTACCTTAAGTGCTTAGCTTATTTTTTATACTAATTTTTAGCTAATTTCTTTAAGTTACTATTTTTTTACTTAAAAACCTTTTTTTAGCTTTTATATCTTTATAGTATTAGCTATATTAGCTAATAGCTAGCTATTATTAAACTAACTATTAGTTATTTATTAATTATATAATAAAAAGAGAAAGAAATACTATATTTACTCTTTTCTTTTTATTTTTAAGCTTTTTCTTTTTTTTCTTCCTTTTTTATTTATTACTTTTATTATAAATATACCTTTATTTCTATTTTTATAATAGTATTGCCTTATTACTACTCTAAACTAACTATAGTATTATTAAAAATACTGCCTACCTTTATAATAAAATTAATTATTATACTTAAGGTAAGTATTAGTTCCTTTCTAATATATTACTACTATTAACTCTTATATAGCTAGGCTAATTATAAGCCTAGCTTTATAAAGCTTACCTAATATAAGCTAAAAATATTAAGAAATAGTACTATAGTACTAAAGGTTAGTACCCCCTTCCTACCTATACTACTTTTATTACTAATTTAAGTAAGTATTAGTAGTGTATACTTTAAGTATATAAAAGTAAAAAAGACTTATTTAGGCATAAGTATTATATTTATTAGCTATATTAGTAGCTAAGTAATAGCTAATTAGTTTTATAGCTAAATCTAAATATTATATTATATTAAAAGGCTATTAAATAAGTTATAAATATATAAAACCTTTATACCTTTAAGGAGTTTATTAATATAAATATTAGGTAGCTAAAATATAGTTTTACTATAATACTAATATAATACTAATATATAACTAAGCTATAAAGTATAATATTATTTAAAAAAAGGTAGTTTAACTTATAAAGTAAGTAAGCTTATTTATTAATATAATAATAAAGATTAGTAGTAGTATTATAGTAGCCTTAGCCTTAACCTTAGTTAAAGGTAAGCTATTACTATAAATCTATTATATTACTAATATACTAAAGAAATTAAATAATATTCTATAAAATAGGCTTATTATAGTTATTATATAGGGCTATATAAAGAAAATAATAAAGAGAGAGAAGGTAGTAAAGAAATTAAGGGGGGGAATAAAGAAAAAAAGGGAGGAGCTAAGGGCTAAGGGGGTATAGGCTTAGGGCTAATATAAGTATACTATACTTATTTTTTATTTTCTAAGCTATTATATTTATTTTTCTTTAAAGATAAGTTATATATTTTAATAATCTATACCTACTATTATATTTTTATAGTTTCCTACTGCCTCTATACCTATATTATACTAAATACTATATAGTATTAGGTTTTTAATATCCTTAGCCTATTAATTTTATAAGCTTTTTATAAGCTAAAACTAAGGGATATACTTTATTAATATAAGCTACTTAATAAGTGTAGTTACTAGCTTATTAGTCTTTAAAGCCTCTTTAACTTTATATTAGTTTTATATTAAGTATATACTTATATTAATAAAGTAAAAATAATTAAATTTTCTATAAAATAGTAAAATATAATAGTAGTCTTTATTATTAGCTTAGTAGTTATATATTAATAAATCTACTTTAGAAATATATTAGCTAAAGAGAAAAGCATTAAGTTTAATTTATTTTATATATATTTATATAAGTACTATAGATTTATACTTAGTTAAGCTTAAGTAAAGGTAAACTATTTTAATAGTAAAAGTAAAGCTAGGGTTAAGCTTTATTACTATATAGTTAATATTAATTTAGCATGCCTATATAGTAGCTTACTTTTAATATTAATAGTTTTTTTATTTTAAAGTAAGTGCTTTAGTTAAAAAGGGCTTTAGTAAGTAATTATAGAGTTAGTTTAGAAATAATATATAATTTAGATAGTTATTTAAATATAGTAAGTAGCTATGCCTTTAGTATATTAGTTTATATCTAAGTTAAGCTATTATTATAGTATAAATACTATAAATATACTTAGCTATTTTATTAGCTTTTATTTATTAGTAAAAGTAAAGTAAATAGTAGTTAAGGTAGAGGTTAATTAGGGCTATAGCTACCTTAGTTTTAACTAAAGCATATAGTATAGCCTTAAATATATTAATTACTATCCTTAGGTATTTAGTTTATTTAGAAATAAATACCTTAGCTATATCCTTTACTTTATTACTAACTTTAGTAGGGATATAGTGTAATTCTATATTATATATATAATTATACTTTAAATAACCTATATATATAAGAGTTATATATTATATAATAAGTATCCCTAAGTTAAAGCTATTAGTAAAATAAGTATAAGCTACTACTACACTAGTTTTAACTTAACTTAACTTTAGTATATTTTTTAATAAAGCTTATAATAAACCTATACTTTAAAAAAGTAGGTAAATTAAATTAGTTATACTATATTAATACTAAGTTAAATTAGTAATATAATTACTATAGACTACTTAGTAAAGTATATAAGTTTACTCTTCTCTAAATTAAACTTAAGACTTAATTTTTAAGACTATTTTTAGTAAATTACTTAGGTAGCCTTAAAGTAATTTTATATTTCCTTTACTATATACTTATATATAAGTATATTTATATTATTTAAAAAGCTTATAATAAATATAGAATATACTATTTAGAGCTTAGTATATAAAAGGGTAATATAAAGTAAAAAAAGAATAAGGGAGATTAAAGACCCTTATAGTATACCTATAATTATAAGTAGGGGGCTAGTAAATTTACTATTAAAATAAAGGTTAGTAGTATATTTAGTAGTAAAGGAATAAGTTTATACTACTATTTATATAGGGATTCTAATAGCTATAAGGGTATAAGTTAGTTTCTTATAGTAAATAGTATTAAAGGCTATTAATATATTTAGTTAAAGTAGTAATATAATACTACTATAGTGCTATACTATATATACTAATTTTACTAAAACACTTAATATAATTTCTATTAACTTATTTACTTTATTACTTATTTATAGGTTAGGTAATATACTACTTAATTTAGCTATAAAGGTAAGCTAACTTACTATTACTACCTTTATTACTTTACTAATAATACTAAAAAGTAAAATAAAGTACTAGGCCTTTACTTTATATTACTTTATTAGGGTTTTACCTAGCTTATAAAGAATAATAACTTTTACTTACTAAAATAAAGCTAGGTAGTAGCTAATATAGTAGTATATATTAAATAAGTAGGTAAGGGTTTTAGCTAGTAGCTTACTATATACTTTAAGGTAGTTAGCTAAAAGTTTATTTAATTCTAATGCTTTTTAACTAGCTAGGCTTTTAATAATATTATAGATTTTATTAATATTAAAGTAGTCTTTTAATAGGAATATTATAATACTAAGGTAGTTATTAAGATTTTTTAGTATATTATTAAGTTAAGCTTAAAAGAAAGGGAAGAAATAGTTAGCTAGTATAGCTACTTTCTTTTAGTATAACTTAATAATTATAGCGTTTATACCCTTACTTTAAATAAAAGTAGGGATTTATTACTATTCTAATAGTAGTTTACTATAAAGCTATATTTAGTGTTTAAGTTTCTATAAGCTTTCTTTATAGATAGTAGCTACTTTAATAATAAAGTGCTAAGTATTATATTTTTTATTACTAATAGTTTAGTATTATATTTAAGCTATATTAGTAGTAAGTTACTAATTCTTTTTAGTATAAAATGTTTACTATTATTTTAATGCTTTTTTTATATTTTAAGTAGCTTCTTTAGTATAGTAATTCTACTATAGATTTAGCCTAAGGCTACCTTAGGGTTTCTTTAAAACTACTAGTTTTATAATAAATTAAAGCTTAGCTATTATTTATTTTATATAGCTATTAATTTCTATAGGTATTTAAAGTAGAGGTTTAGTAAGGTTATAATAAAACTATATTACTACCTTAGCTATTATAATGTTGTTTTTTATATATAGCTATTTAAAATAAAGTAGGTAGTTACTATATAGCTTTAGGCTAGTGTTAATATAAATAAGCTATAAAATATAGTTAAATTTAGTAAGGTTTAGTCCCTTTATAAATTTAGCTTTTATATTATAGGTAACTTAAGTATAGTTAATAGTGCTATCCCTTTTACCCTATATTCTTTAAGTTACTTTACCCTATAGTGTTATAAGTTTAAGCTATTACTATATTATTAGTACTAAAAGTATATTACTTTTTATTAAGGTTTAGCTATAATAGTTTTAAAGTAAGTAGTGCTAATTAAAGTTTTTTATAAAA
>AFRA01001454.1:0-10230 GCA_000223055.1 Claviceps fusiformis PRL 1980
GTAATAATATTATTAATTAAGAAGGGTTATAAAGAATTATAGTAAGGTAAGGTTTTTATACTTAGTAGTATACCTAGGTATTTAAGCTATAGCCCTAGCTAAGTAAATAAATAACTAAAATATTATAGTATTTTATAACCTAAGGTAAGCGCTAATATTAGTAATGCTTTTTATATAATAGAAATATAATTTTTATAGCTTAAAGTTAAGAGTATTTATATATTTTATTTGCCCTAATATTAACTAATTATAGGTAGGATCCTATAGGGATTCTATATTCCTAACTATAGAAGTTATAAAATTAAATTATTTTACTAAACTATTATATTTCCTACTAACTCTAGCCCCTTAAGGTAAAAAGTAATATAGAATATTTAAAATTACTTATACTTATATAACTACTAGAATTCCTATAGTAGGACACTATTAAAATAATAGTATAAGAAATAATAAAAATACTAAAATATTCTACTAAATAAATTATTAAAATCCCCCTTTTATAGTATAGTTATTAAACTACTTATATTAGCTAGCTAGTGCTTACTATATATAGAATACCTTAACTAGGGAGTTAGGGTGTTAACCCTATTATACCTATTAAAATATATTATAGTAAATAACCTAGGGGTGCCTATAAGGGGTACTGCTAAAGTCTTAATAGTTTATATCTTAGCCTTAATAGCTTTTACTTTAGTTTAAAATAATTTAATAAAGGTTTTAATAGTAGAGATTAAGGTAGCTATAGTGGATTTATATTTCTTTAATATAATAAGGTAGGATTCTATATCCTTTATAGCCTTTACTATAAATATAAATTTAGTAGCCTCCTTAATTTTAATATTAACTATCCTTAGGGTCTTAGTTTTTATAATATTATAGATATTTTTAAGGCCTTTAATACTATTATAATATATTTTAAATAGTTTACTATAGTTTATTATAATAAACTTAAGAGCTTCTATAGCTATCTCTAATGCTATAATATATATAAGAACTTTATTCTATATACTTAATAACTACTTAGCTATAATAGTAGCCTTATAAATACTTAGCTTAAGGATCTTTATAAGGTAAAACTTGCTAACTATTGCTAAAAGGCTACTAAGGGTTCTATTTAAGTAGCTAAAGGTATTACTTATATATTTAGTAATAATAATAGCCTTAACTAAAAGCTAGGAGGTTTAGTAATAGTTTTTATAGCTATCCTTATTCTTTTAAATAAAAATAACTATTTAAAAGGAGTTATAAGTAATATAAATAATTAAAAGTTTTAATTTATCTTTAGCTTAAGCTTTATTATTTTTTATAGTAATTACTATAGCTTTACTACTTTAAGCATTAAGTTCTTTAAAAATATTAATATAGTAAGCTACTACTTCTAAATATAGCTTATAAAGGGAATTCTCTTTTTTAATACTAAATCTATTTTAGCTAATTCTAGCTCTAGCCTTAGTAAATTCTATACTATAAATATAAAGCATATTCTTAAGGGCTTAATCCTTCTTTTTAAGTCCTTACTTATTAGTATATTACTACTTTATATAGTTTTTCTTTATATTAACTATAGCTATAAAGTTAATATTATTTAATTTATTATAAGGTTTATATACTTTATTATTAGCCCTTTTAAACTAATAAAAATACTAGTATATTAAAGTGTTAGTAATACACTTTACTATATCCTTAGTAATAGTTAATAGTTTACTAGTTATATTTATTAAGGATTAGCCTATTAGGGCTTAAGCTTTAATGCCTTTAGTATTACCTATCCCCTAATTATTTATATTATTTATATTAAAAACATCCTTATTCTTATTATAGTTAACTATAATAGTCTAGGGAGTAATATAAAGTATACTTATATTATTATTATATTTATTATAGGACTTACTATCTTAAGTAGTATAAGTATCTTTTAGCTAGTTAGTTAAAATACTAATCTTTTAAAGATAGGGGTTAAATATAAGTTTTAATAGGTTAGCTAGATTAATATTATAGAAATCTATACTATTCTTAAGTTTAAAGGCTAATTTCTCTAAAAGGCTTATAAAAAGCTACTAATAAGGATAAAGCTTAATAAAGGCTTAAATATATAAAAATAGGGAAAAATATAGAAGTTTACTATATATATTTTACTAATACTTTACCTAGCTTAACTTCTACTAAGGTTTAATATAGTAATTAGTAAAATTAATATTAATAACCTTTAGTTAATAGATTTAATATACTATAGAAAGACTTAGGGAAGTCTAAGGTTTAAGTAGTATATTTATATAAGCTAATAAAAGCTATAGATTAACCTAAATAACTAATATAAGGAAAGAAGGTAGTAGTATATAAATTTCTAAGGAAAAAAGGATAAAAGAGTAAAGAAAAAAAGGTAAAGAAAGAAGGTAAATAAGTATAAAAAGTAAAAGATTTTATATACTTTAATAAAGCTTTTATAAAAGTAAGCTTAAAGTAAGCTTTTATAGTATACTAAAAGTTAGGAAATAATTAATATTTTCTATTAATAGGGAATTCTCTATATATATTTATAAAATTAAATATAGGGCTAATATAACTTAAAATATTATTAATTAAAAGGTATTATAAAACCTTTTTTATAGTATTCTTTATCCTAATTAATAGTATTTATAGTAAGGTATTTATTAACTATTTTAATAGTATTAATATATATATTTTCCTTAGAAATCTATTAATTATTTTTAATAAAATATCCCTTTTAGTAAATTAAGAAATTAATATAAGGCTTTTTACTCTTTTTTAAAAAAATTATATATAATATTTCTAGGTTTTTTTAATTTCTTAGTAATTTACTTTTTTTAATTTAGTTAAGTTTATTAGTAGTAATATAAGCTTAACTTTTCTAAAAAAGTCTTTACCTTACTATAGTTTTTAAATATAAGCTATAAAAACTATTAAATAAACCCTTAAAGTTAATAGGAAATTAAGGTAAAAAAAGAGAGAAGAGATTTACTTTAAAACCTTATATAGTTTAATATACTAAAGAGACTATTTCTTCTTAGGCTTACCTAGGAGCTTATATTCTAAGTATAGCCTAAAGTATACTATATCCCCTATATTAATATCTACTAAATTATACTAAAAGTTATATTTAATTTTTATAAGTATAGCTATTACTATAATAATATACTTAGCTTTCCTTTAATATAACTTTTAAAGCACTAATAAGTTAATATTTTTAGAGTTTATAATAAATTTATTTAAATTTAAAAAAAGGTTTATTACTATAAGTAGCTTATAATTAAGTATAAGTTTATTAAGTAATTAGTTAATTAAAGCTATAGCTATATTATTAAAATAGTATTAAAGCACTAGAAGTATTAAAGGCTAAGGGATATCTAAGTTAGTTATAGTATAATATTACATTATAATAATTATAGTCTAATTTTTATACTTAGCTATACTATTAGTTTATAAGTAATATACTATTACTATAAGGAATTTTACTTTTAGCTTATAAAAAAATATAGTTTAAAGGTTAAAAATAAACTTAAGGTCTTTATTATTAATAATTTCTTATAATAATCTTTAGTTAGTAAGGTAAAGTCTCTTTAGTAAGAGTTTAGCTTAGATTTCTATTAAATACTCCTTATAGCTAGGGATAAGGATTATTTTCTTACTAAAAAAGTAATTAACTAAGTAAAGTAAGTTATAAGTAGTGAATCCTTTTACTGCCTATATTATATTTTTTAAGCTAACTTTTAGTATATTTATAATAAAATCTAATAAAATACTATAAAAAGGTATAGGCTTTATTTAAAGGGGTTTTATTTCCTTTAGGGCTTAAGATTAAAGAACTGTATTTTCTTTATAAATATTATAATATACTATATAGGTATATATCTAGCTACTTATATATAGAAAGCAGACTATAGAAAGCTCTTTAGCTATCCTCCCTACTTTAAAATAGTAAGTATTATTATAAATTAATTAAAAAAAGGCTTTTATATAGTTTTAAGGGATATAAAGTTAGTATAATTCTTCTAAATTCTAGTAATAAAGAAGTTTATTATTTTAAAGGTCCTAGCTATATAAGGGAATTTATAGTTATTTCTAATTAGCTTAGCATTGCCTCTCCCTATATATAGTAATACCCTTAATAATTTAGCTATACTTTATATTATATTAGTACCCTATTATAATAAAATTCTTTAAATTCTTATTTATAATAATAAAGGTTATAGATTTCTCTTTAAAGTATATATAAGCATTAAGTTTATTAAAGCTACTATAATTAGCTACTTCCCTATAGCTAATATTAACTAGCAAATAAAAGAGTATATTAAGTATTATATTTAAAGTGCTAGGGATATAAATAATATAAATTTTAAATTATAAAAGATAATTTATAACTTTAGTAAGCTTAAGGTTAGCCTTATTAAAATCTATTATTATAAAAGAGGTATACTTAATAATTCCCTTTACTAGTAAGTAATTAGTAATAATATTTATAGCTAATATATTAAATTAAGCTATTTTCCTTAGTTTTCTTATCCCCTATATAATTATAGCTACCTCTACCTTTATTAAGCTATATCTCTTCTTAATAGCTAAGGTTAGCTAGAAAAGAAATAAAATAAGGTATAGTTTATTACTATTAATATTCTTTTTAGGGATACTAATACTATTTTAATTAACTATTAATTAAAAAGTATATAAGCTAAAACCCCTTTTATATATATTAACCTTAAAGAAAAAAGGCCTCTTAGAGTTATAATACTAAAGTAGAATCTTAGTATATAAGAGTTCCTAAATTACTTTAAAAGATATAATTTCCTACTTTAAAGGTATAAAACTTACCTACTAGGCTATATATTTCTATACCTACTTAAATAACCTAATAGGGAGTTTATTTTTCTTATAAAGGTTCTAAAGTATTCTAGTTTTCCTATTCTATAAAGGTTTAATATATAAGTTAAATTAAAGAACCCCTATATAAAGAAAACTAATTATTTTAATAAAGGTTTTAAGACTTAAAAGTATAGTAAGTATTTAGAGGTTCTTAAATACCTTAATATAGTTACTAATATTAGTAATACTCTTTATATTTATAATAAAACCTAAGAGCTAAATTAATAAATAGCTAATAAATAATTTCTTAGCTACTATATATAAATAGCACTCCTTAAGGATTTTAAATATAATCTTAAGGTAAACTAAGTGCTCTTTAAGGGTATTAAAGAAAATTATAATATTATTAATATATACTTATATAAAGGCTTAGTGCTTATAAAATTACTTATCTATAAAGCGCTAAGTATATACTAAGGAATTCTTATATCCTTATATTATAATATAAAATACCTTAATTTCTCTCTTAAAAATAATTACTATTTTATTATAATACTTATACTATACTAAGAGCTAGTTAAAGAAACTAAAGGTATTTAAAAGGGATATTTAATACTTTTTATAGGTATTCTTTATAATATCCCCTTAGTTAAGTAAAGGGTATATATTTAGAATAGTAATATTATTTATAGGTTTTATATTAATTACTACTCTTTCTTTATATTCTTTCTTAGTATTATACTATATAAGAAAACCTAGGTATAGGTATAGTGCCTTTTTTTCTATTCTAAAATAGAATACCTTACTAGCTTTATACTTTTTATTAAAGATTTTATAAAACTTTTTAAAATTCTTCTTACCTAAATAATATACTTATAAAGGTTTTAGCTAATTTTACTAATTATTAATAAAATTAATATATATTTACTTCTCCTTAAGTATTAATACTACCCCTTAGTTATAGTAAATATTATACCTATTAGTAAGTTTAATAAGTTTTTCTATAGCTATTAGGTTAAGATTTATTATTTTAATATTAAATTTATTTATAATAAATAAAACATTATTTAGATATATAATACTATATAAAAAAACACTACTATTAACTACCTTAAGGTTAAGGTTATTAGCTATATTCTTAGTGTTTTTCTTTATTTTAAAAGGAAAGATATTCTTTAGTATTACTAGCTTTTTATAGCTTAATAGAATATTAATATTATAACTATAAAAGGTAGAGAAGTCCTTAATATTATTTATAGTAAAGTAAGAGTTTATAAAGTCTAAACCTTAAAGGTTTCTTAGTCTTTAATTAGGCTTAATATAAATTAAAAGGTCTATAAAATTATAAATTAGTAAGTATTTTACTTACCTATAATTTATAATACTATTAAAAATCTAGTGGTTCTTTAAGATAAAGTAATAAATACCTATAGCTTTATATATTATATAGTTCTTTTAAAAAACTAATATAAATCCTAAGCTATATAGCAGTATAGTAATATAGTATATTATAATAACCCTCCTAATTAGAACTATATTAGTAGGGTAGAAAATATAGCTAGGTATAGTTATATTATATATAGATTAGAAAATAACCCTAGGGTTAATAAAGTTAATTTTAATGCTATAATTATATATAAAATCTATACTAATTTATAATTTTAGTATAAGCTTCTTTATTATATTAATAGTTATAGTAAAGTAACTAAATACTAATTTTCCTTTAGCTTTACTCCTAATATAAAAGTTAAAGGTAGTAGTTTTTATAATATAAAAAAAGGAATTTATATTATTTATAGGTTTAGGCTTTTAGGTTCCCTATTAAATATTATAACTATTTTACTAAAGCTACTTTTTATTAACTAATATTAATAAAGTCTCTATATTAAGGTAGATTTTATAGTCCTACCTTTAGTTATTAAAATAAAGGTTTACCTTAAGATAAGTAATTACCTTTTTTTTTTAGTAAATTTTAGCTAATATAGCCTTATTACTACCTTAATTACCTAGCTATTAGTTAGTCCTTTAAATACTATAATTTTTTTATAGTATATATTAAGGGGGAGTATAGGCTTTTTAGTATAGAAAGTATTTATAAAGTTAGATTTATCCTTATTTAAGTTACTTTTAATAATACCTTCCTTAATTATATAGTATTTTAAGAATATAAGGTAGGACTCCTTAGCTTCTATATTAAAGTTATTTACTATAACTATATAGTTTACACTATTACCCTCCTTAGGTGCCTATTTCTTATAAAATTATAGTTTATAACCTTTATAATTATATTAAGGGTGCTTAAAGGAGTTATAATATTTAAGCTTAGTTTCCTTTTATTACTTAAAGGGGTCTACCTCCTTAGTATTAAAAGTAGCTATTAGTATATTCCCTTTAGGTTCCTTAGGGAACTATTATAGGGCCTCTTTATAACCTTTATAGAAGTAATTATAATTAGGTTAAAAAGGGTATAAGTAGCTCTAAGGCTAGTAGGTCCTATTATTATACCTATTATTAAAATTATAATATTATTTATAGCTTTATAAGTATTAGTAGTAACTACCCTATTAGTATTAAGGTAGGCTATAACTATTATTATAATAGCTATTATAGTAAGGTAGCTTATTTTAGTAAGCCTTTATAATAAGGTAGGGGGTATTATTATTTATTAATTCTAAGTCCTTTATAAGAAGGTAAGTAGAGGCTTAAACCTTACTTCTTTTTATTCTATAGTAGGTTTTATTACCTAGGATAAAGTCCTTAAGGTTATGCCTCTTACCCTTTATTAGGTTAATATATATATTCTAATAGTTAGATTCTATTAGTTAGGGGTAGATTTACTAAAGCTTTATATAAAGCTTATAGTAAAGATAAGTAAGAAGCTAAAGATTAGTAAATTCTTTATTAGCTTTAGTATAAAAGAAAACTTTTATTATAAATTCCTATAAAGATATCTTAAATAATATATTATTTTTAATAAATTTAGCTTAGTTAAGCTAGGTAATAGTATTTTAAATTTTAATACTAAATTCTTTTTTAACTATAGTAAATACTAAGTTAAGGTTATAAAATATTATAGCTCTTTCTATATTATTAAGATACTAGCAGTATTATATATAGGTAGCTTTATAGAAAAAATACTAAACTTAATATATAATCTATTCTTAGTAGTTAAGGCTAGTGTAGTTATAATAATCCCTAACTACTTAGATCTAAAGGTTTATATTTATAAAGATAGTGGATTTACTTTTATATTTAATAGCCTTACTATTAATATTATTTAGATTTATTTTAGGGTTAAGGTATTTAATATTATTAAGTTTCTAGGAAGGTTTTACTAAATAGTTTATTATTTTTAAGGCTTAGGTAGCTAAATTATTATAGGAGTTTTTATCTTTAGGTTACTATTCTATAGATATAAATAATAGTCCTTAAGTATATATAGCATTCCTAAGGGGTAGTTTATTATAAAGTAAGGGGTTATATAAAGTTTTATAAAACTTTTTATTAATTAAGTGCTTTTAAAGCTAAGAAGTTTTAGTGTAAAGAGCATTAAGAGTTACTATATAGGCTAGTTATATTTATATACCTATTATTCTAAAAAATACTATAAGGTATTATATATTTAAGGTTAGAACTTATTCTAAGGTTAATAAAGGGTGTTAAGCTTACTTTATAGTTTACTAGTAGGATTTAGCTAGTTTAGAAGCCTTTAGTATAGCTATTATATAAGTTATTACTTTATTAATTTTCTTTATACTACTATAGTAAATCTTACTAAGAATAAACTCTTATTAATTATATATATTAATAAGAAACTACTAGAATTTATTATATATATTAGGCTTATACTATTATCCCTAGAATCCTATTACCTATAAAGGAGGTATATATTTTTCCTAACTATTAAGTAAATAGGAAATTACTTTATTTTAATTAATTACTATAGAATTTAATAGGGTTCCTAAAAGGGGATTTAATATACTAAAAGTTAAATAAAGGTAGATTTTTCTTTCTAGAATAGTTTCCTAATAGGAGCTAGTGCTAATATAGTCCTTTTTCTATAAAGAAGTATAGTTTTTCTTAGTATAAAATAAAATATTTAGAGTCTTTAGCAGTCCTTTAATTTCTATACTTACTATATTTTCTATTAACTTATCTTTAGAAACATTATATATATCTATATTATAGGTATTTTTTATATAGTTTAAACTATTCTTTAGTATTATAGTTTTATTTCCTAATATTAAATTTATTTATTTAAAAAGGTATTTTAACTTAGCTTTATAGATAATACCTTTTATTAATTTCTACTCTATATTAACTATAGTAAAATCTATAGAGTTTTAGTAAATAGGTTTTTTAATAGCTAGAGGCTTTAGGTAAATCTAAAGGTTATTATTAATATATTAATATTTAGTAAGAGTTTAAAGGTTTTTAATATCTTTTTATAATAAAAGTAGTCTCTTTTTATTCTTAAGGTTAAGAAAGTCTTAGTAAAAAGCTTAAAAATAATAGATTTATTATAGTTAGTTTTTAGTAATAAAGCTAATAATTAAAGAATTTAGGCTAATAGGTAGACTTTACTAGTTTTCTTCTATTATTAATATAAGGTTTATAGTTTTTATTATTAGCTCTTATATAGTAAATAGGTATATAAAAGAAATAGTAATTACTACCACTTATTATATACTAAATATTATATATAAATAGGGGTACTTACATAATAGGTATGGTATATTATAAAGTTATAAAAAGAAGGAACACTTAAGTCATAGGTAGGTAGTTAAGTGTATGTATAGTTGAAGTTATTCTTCTCTAGCTATGCGCGGCGGAACCCTCCTTTTGTAAGGTGGGTTCCGCCCCTGGGAACGGACCGTAACAGGTAGCTATAATAGATTTATATTTCTTTAATATAATAAAGTAAGATTCTATATCCTTTATAGCCTTTATTATAAGTATGAATTTAGTAGCTTTTTTAATTTTAATATTAATTATCCCTAAGGTTTTAATTTTTATAATATTATAAATATTTATAAAGCTTTTAATATTATTATAATATATTTTAAATAGTTAACTATATTTTATTATAATAAACTGAAAGGCTTTTATAATTATTTTTAATATTATAATATATATAAGAACTTTATTCTATATATTTAATAACTACTTAGCTATGATAATAGCCTTATAAATACTTAGCTTAAGAATCTTTATAAAATAAAATTTACTAATTATTACTAAAAAGCTACTAAAGGTTTTATTTAAGTAGCTAAAAGTATTACTTATATATTTAGTAATAATAATAACCTTAGCTAAAAGCTAAAAGGTTTAGTAATAGTTTTTATAGCTATTTTTATTTTTTAAAATTAAAAATAGCTATTTAAAAGAGTTATAAATAATATAAATTACTAA
>AFRA01001455.1:0-10224 GCA_000223055.1 Claviceps fusiformis PRL 1980
ACTTATTAAGGCTATTATAATAAATATAAAATATAGCTTTTTATATAAAAAACTTAAGTATATAAAAAAAATTAAATACTTTATATATATAAAGAAGTAAGTATATTAATTAATTTAATATTTATAAGTAATTTTTATTATAAAGCTTATTATTTTATAAAAGCTAATTAAATTATTTATTATAAGCTATAACTTAATATTAATACTTTTCTTAAATTTATTTTTTAGAATTATATTATATATAAACTAAAAGGATTTAGTAGTAAAAACTATACTTTATATATAATTAATACTTTTACTTATTTTTATTAAGTAATTTTAACTATAAGCTATAAGAATTTATTAAAAGCTATAAAGGTATAGTAAATTACTATAAGAAATATAAATAGTAAATTTATAATTAAGTGCTTTTATATTAATAATACTATAGAATTTTTAAGTAAAAAGTTTATAAATTATTACTATAAAAAAGGTATTATTTATTATACTAAGGCTTTTTATATTTATACTTATTAAACCTTTATTGAAAAAGCTAGGAAAACTCTTATAAATATAATAAAAGTATTAATAATTAGTACTAAGCTTTTTGATATTCTTTAGCCTTATACTATAAAGTATATAGCTAAGGTTATAAATATTTTACTAATTAATAGTACTTTTAATAAAATATTATTATAATAAATACTTTTTAATAAAATTAAGCTTAATAATAATTTATTAATTAAGAATTTTTATACTTAAGAGTATATTACTTATATATAAATCCCTAATAAAAGGTATATAAAGGCATAGAAAATATCCTTTAAAGTAAAAAAGGGGTGCTTTACAGGTATAAAAGGTAATAAATATTATTTATTTAAAGTTTAGCTATTTAAAGAAAGCTATATTATAAAAATATAAAATATTTAATTTTAAAAAAAACTTTATAATATTTTATAACTTTATTAATAAAACTAAATTTATTACTAAATTAATAAATTTAGTATTTAAAAAAAAAGGTAAAAGAATTATTACTTTACTTTATATAAATCTTTTATTTAAAACTAATCTTTTTTTATAAAATGAAATCTAATAATATATAGTATAGCTTAGTACTATAAATACTTTATAAGGTTATAATATTACTAAAAATATACTAAAAAGTAACTTTTTATTTAATTAAATATATTAAAGATTAATTACTTTTCTTAAAAAACCCTTTTTATATTATTTTTTTAGTTTACTATTAGAAATAATAGAGGTGGGTGCTATAGAGCATAGCTTACTAAGGTAGTGGGCTTAGTGAGCGTGCACGTATAGATCCACTGCTCTGCAGAGCAGAGCACTGCAGCAAGCTGCAGTCCACTATATCTCACAAAATATGGAAGCTTTTGCGTTACTTTTAGCACTAGTTAATTCGCTAAAGAATTTATAATAATAATATCTAATAAATTATATCTAATATCTGACTTTGTAGGTGTGCGCAGCTAGTAAGAGTGATTCTAACAGTCTATATAGTTAGCAGCTATAAGGGGGTTTTTCACTTCCTTCCCTTATATACTTACTAACTTTATTAGTGGATTCTAGTCACTAGCTAGGCTTTATAAGCTACTTTTTATTTTCTATAAAATTTATTTATATAGAAAAATAAAAAAATAGACTTATAGCTATATAAATTAGCTACTAATATACTTATAATTAGTTAACTTAGTAAAAATTAATATATAATACTAAAAAACTAATTTTTAAATATTTATATAGAAAAAAAGCCTAGAATTTAGTAATAAAGAATTTAGTTTTAAAACTTTTTATAAATTCCTTCTTATTAAGAAAAATAGTAAAAATATATATTATAGAGTAGCTACCTTCCCTAACTAAGTAGCTATTAGCTAGCTTAGTTATATTCTTTAATTTATTTTTTTATATCTTTATTAGTTGCCTTATAAATCTAACTTAAAGACTAGGCCTACCTTATAGCTATTAGTCTAACTATATAACTATTAGAATAGGTAGAAAAGGTTAAAAAGTAAGGATTTATAGGGACCTTGCAGCTATAAGCCTATGCACACGTAACCTTTAGTTAGAGTTCCGTGGTTATGCCACCTGCGCGCGCGTATGCTTACCAGCTTGTACTAGCTTATAAAGCCCCCTATAAAGTGCTTTTATTAGCGCTATAATTATAGCACTAATAGTAAGGAATCCCCTATAAATAACCTTATTATTTTTAACACCCTCTTTAAAGAAGTATTAGGAATAGTTATTATAAGGGCGCTAAGGGCAAAAGTAAAAGAAAAAGTTATATAAAATCTTAGAAATTCTAAAATAAAAAAGGATTATAGAATTATAGAGCCTAAAATTAGGGCTTTAGGGTAAGTAACTTTTTATTATAGTAAAGTATAGTATTTTATAAAGGTATTGCTATTAAAAGCAGGGACCTTATTCTTTCTTTATTTTTATAGTTATTTTAATTTTCTAGGTATTTTTATTATTTCTATACCTTTAGCTAGGCATTATGTTTTATAGCTTTTAGTAATAAACTATAGGGGTTTTAGACCTATAAGCTCTAAGAAAATAAGGTATATAAGGCCTATAAGGGGCTTTATAAGCCTATTAATAGGCATTTTCTTAGTATCTAGGTAAGCGATTTTAGTAAGCCCTTCTAAGACTAGTTATTAGTTATAATAAAATTTTAGGAGGGTGTGCTTAGTATAGCTATAAAGAGTAGGGTTATAAGCGGTTTTTATAGCTCCCTAGTTATTATAGAAAATTTATATAGGGGGTTTTATAGGTGTTTTTAGCTCTATAAAAATCCCTTTAAGCTACTAAAGCTCCTAGAAAGTCTTATAAATAGCGCTAGACTCTGCTTCTATTATTAATAAGGCTATAGTGCTAGCCTTCTTTAATTTCTAGCTAATTAAGCCCCCTACTAACTTATAAAGATAAGTATAAGTGGATTTAAAAGAGCTTCTATCTCTAGTAAAATTACTATTATAAAATCTAACTAAGCTAGAGCTAGGGCTAGCCTTAAAGGTTTTTGTATTATTTATAGGGGTAGGGCTCTTATAAATAATAGCTAAATCTTTTATACCTAAAAGGTATCTTAGTAGGTTTTTAGTAGCATATAAATACTCTAAATACAGGCTAGCTAGAGCTATTAAAAGCTACTACAGCGTAAAAGCAATATTAAGTCTTATTAATAGTATAAGATACATAATAGTACTAATAATGCTCTAATATTCCTTTATATCCTCTTTAAATATAAGGGGCTTAATAAGCTATTATTTTAAGACCCCTAGCTACAGCGGAATTCTAATAAATTTATAATTTTCTAGCTTAAAGCATACTAAGGCCTCTAAAATATACTGCTTTTAGTGTATCTTTAGGACCCTATTTTTTCAGTTACGCTAAATTTAAACCCCTAAGAAAAATTCTATAGGGCCCTTATCTTCTATAGGATAAGCCTTATAAAGGGCTTTCTTAAGCTCTTTAATATATTATAAATCCACCCCTATTAAAAGGCAATTATTAATATAAGTTATAATAAAGGTATATGTTTTTGAATTATAAAATATAGTAGGGTTAGAGATAAGAGGGCTAAAACCTAGGTTTTTAAGAACTAAGGTTAGGGTCTATTGCTATTCTTTAAAGCTTTACTTTAAGCTATATAAGGATTTTCTTAGTATAATAACTAAGTCCTTAGCAGCTTTATAGCTAAATTTTTTAGCTAGCTTAGCTAGTTATAGATTTTATTTAAGAAATTCAACAAATCCCTTAGGAATTTATATATAAATAGTCTCTTTTAAGTAGCTATTAAGAAAAGCCTCTATAAAATCCACTTACTCTATTTCCTAGTCTTTCTAGGCTGCTATAGCTAATAGTATTCGCTAGCTAAGGGGAATACTAGTAGCGGTAAAGGTATTAGTATAATCTAAGCCTTCTATTTATATAAAGCCTTTAGCAATAAGTTAGGCTTTATATTTTAAAGAATTATTTTCTTTATCCTTTTTAAGCTTTAAAACAAGCCTATTTCTTAGCACTCTCTAGCCTTTAGGGATATTTTCTTTTCCTATAAATTTAAAAGTGCCTATCTTTAGAAGTTACTTAAATTTGCTAAAAATAGCTTATAGCTACTATTTTTTCTATAGGCTTACTAAAGCTTACTTCTAAAACTTAGGCTTAGCGCTATTATTAGGCCTATTTTCTTTAGCCTTTAGCTATGCCTTATAGTAGATTTCCTTAAAAAGGGCTACTAAGTTAATATTTATTTTATCTAAATTATTTAGTTAATTTTTATCTAACTTTAGGTCCCTAGGACTCTAAATTAATTTAGGCTTTTTATTAACTATCTAATTAGAAGATACTATAGGGTAATCCTTAATAAGAATACTACTATTTTAGTTATTTTCCCTCTTTAAGGAATTATTCTATAGAAGGTTCTAAGGGGCACTTAGATCCCCCTTTAAAGAGATATCCCCTATAGAAGACTTAAGGAGGCCTAAATTTATAGGGCCTATAGGTTTTATAATTCTTATAAAGCTAGTTTTAGTAACTAGTCTTTTAAAAGGAATATAAACTAAGTAAGTCTTAGAGCCTAAATTAGCTAATAACCTTCTAGGGATAGTCCTAGGGGCTAGTTTTTAAGCTTTAGGTCTTTTTTCTATAGGAATTAAAACCTTATAATAAGAGCTAATAGCCCTAATACTTTTATAATTAGTAAGGCTAATCTCTAAGGTAATTAGGGTATTTTCTTTAAAATCTATAGCTAATAATTATACTAGGCTAGCTAGTTTTATAGAATTTACTATTATATTTATAAGATTTATAATCGTAAAAATAATAAAATTCTATAGATATAAGGGTAAACTAGACTAGTGTAGGGTAGCCCGCAGTCTATCTATTATAATATAGATAGCCCTCTTAGCTAGCCCATTCTGCTTATAGATATAAGAGAAAGAAGTAGTAAATTTTATCCCCTTTTTTACTAGCTACTACTAGTAAGCAGAATTAACCTCTCTACCCTTATTAAAATATAGATATTTAGGGTAGGTACTAAAATTAAGCTTTAGGGATTTAAAAAACCCTTTTATAGCTAGAAAAACAGTAGGGCCCTCCTTATTTAGTAAAGAAAATAGCTACTTATATTTAGTTTTTTAGTTTACTAGAATAAGGCATATAGGGTGCTTATTATAAGGCATAGGGCTTATCTTTACTATATCCCCCTTTAGTCTATCTAGAGCCCTAGAGGGGTCTAGAATTAGGGTTTTAAAGGGCTTTTTAATTACTTTTATTTAATTATAGGTTAAGTAGTTAAAATCCTTTTCTTTAACCTTAGAAAAATCTAGGATTTCCTTAGCTAATAAGCTAGTTTTCTTTAGCAATAGTAGACCTAGGTGCCCTAGTCTAATATACTAGATTCTAGCTAATCTTAGCAAATTTTAGTATAAATTTAGCTTAGGGTCTTCTATAAGATCCCCTATAAGCTCTTTTTTAGCCACTATAACACCTTCTTTAATAGCTCCCTACTAGGCCTCTTAAGAATTATAGGCCTTTTAGGGAGCTATTAGAGGCCTAAGGCCTATCTTAGTAGAATTTTTAAATACTAAATCTACTAAAGCCTCTTCTATAATTTTTCTAGGGGCCTCTAATAGCTCTATATTAAAAGGAAAGACTTCTATAAATTTAGGTGCCTAGCTTATAAGCTTTAGTAAAGAAGGTGCTACTAAATTAGTAGGTTTTAGGTTAGAACTCTCTAATTTTTTAATTTCTAGAGCTTTCTTAGCCTATATAGGTTCCTTAGAGGGAATTTAGATCTCTATAAAGTAACTAGTAACTATATAACTAAAATAACCATTATAATGCCTATAAGGGCAGCTAGAAGGAGGTTTTAGAAGAAGGGTATTAGTATTCTCTAGCTAGATAAAAAATCTATGCTTTTTAACATTTAAAATACTAATACAAGACCTATTAGCTAAGAATAGTGAATTCTTATATATATAGCCTCCTACTAAGTAGTGCTTTAGTCCGCTTACTATATTTATATCTAATTTAGAAAAATATAGTGTATTTTATAGGACTAGGGGCCTATATTTATTAGGATTTTAATAATATAAAACCGAAAATTTAGCCTTTCTATATCCCTTAGAATAGATAGGACCACTATTAGTAGTTATAAGCCTAGCTTCCCCTTTTTTATAAGGTATATAACTTATAAAATATTCCTTAGAATTAACTAAGTAAATAGTAGAACCTATATTATAAAGAAGAGAGTTTTTTATCTCTTTATTATAGAAATTAAAGGCTTTAAAGAATATTTTATCCTTTAGCTTATTAACCTTAGTGCTAGCTTTACTAAGAGTAGTAGATTCTTAAGAATAAATACTAGAATCTTTACTAGAATTACTGCTAGCACTAGGGCTACTAGGTCTTTTATAGAGCTTTAAAGCCCTTAAAGAAAGGTTAAAATTTCCTAGTATAAAGGATCCCTCTTAACCTTTATTATTATCCTTAGCCTTTTTAGAGAATTTTTTACCCTAATTTTTCCCTTTTTTCTTAGAATTAGGGTTAGAATTTCCCTTATTTTCTTAGGGGGAATTCTTCTTTTTCTTTTTATTCTTATTAGAATATTTAAAGGTTTTATTTTCTTTAGAGCCTTTATATATAGATTCTTTAAAAATAGTAGCTTTATAATTTAAAGCTTTAAATACTAAAGAGCTCTTATCCCTTTACTCTTTAAGTAAATTAGCTATAAGAAATTATAAATTTAGTGCCCCTATAGGGGCCCCTAGAGCCCTATTAGTTCTTATAGAAAAACGTTGCCTTTTAGCCTACTAAGGAAAAGTTAACTTTAGAGCTTATAAATATTAGTTTACTTAGTCTATAGGCTCTATAAAAATACTTACTAAATTTAGCCTAGCTAGTAGGTTATTAAATAAAGTATTAAAAGACTCTAGGGACCCCTTATAACCTTAGAAATTTAGGCTATAAAATTAATTATAAAGGGTACTACGCTGTATTTCAGAACTCTAAGAATACTGCTAGATTAAAACACTATATACCTCTAAGGGGTCTTTTTACTAAACTATAGTATTTTAGGGGCTTTTAGTGTAGCTATCTCTTAAAAGCATAAGAATTATAGCTTAGTTAGGATCACTAAGGTTTTTAGCAATACTAGGATTTTCTAAGAAATTAGGCATTCCTAGTGCCCTAAATTAGATATTTAGGGCCTGCTTCCACTAATTAAAATTTTCTAGCCCCTTTAGCCTAGCCCCCTCTAGAAAGCTATAAGCCCTTTTATTAAATTCTTTAATAATAGAATTATTAAAAGAGTTTAGAATATTAGAATTTTTAGAGCTTTCCTAAGGTTTTTCTTATGTTAGCTTAGCTATAGGTTCTAAAACTATAGCTAGGGCAGAGGTAACAGCAGCTGCTAATATTTCTAATTTTTTTAAAATATTAAAGATATTATTATTTTGTTATAAAATCTGTTAGTTTACATACTCTGCCCATAACTGCTCTAGGATAGGGACCCCTTAGCTAATTTAGCTTAGATCTCTTAAATCTATTTTTTTTTTAATTTTTATTTTTATTTTTTTTTTTTTAATATTTTTAGAAGTAGGAATTCTTCTTTTACTTTTTTATAGAAGGTAGTCTTCTAAATTATAGTAAGGTTACTATATATCTCTTTCTTTTATAGAAGTAGGAACTCTTCTATATCTTTCTTTATTTTTTATAGAAGTAAAGTCTTCTATAATTTTTTTTTATTTTAGTTATAAAAGGTTCTTATAGGGTAAAATATCCCCTTTTTTACTAATTCTAAATTTTTATAGAAGTAGAAATTCTTCTATACTATATTCTTTCCTATTTTATAGAAGGGAAAACTTCTTTTTAGTAAATTTATTCTTTTTATAAAAGAAATAAGTAGCTTCTACACTCTTTATAAATATAGTGATATTTTCCTTTATTATAGAAAGATTTAGTGAATTTTTTAGATACTAAAAGTTCTCTTCTAGGCTTATAACCTATTAGAAATAATAGAGGTAGGTGCTATAGAGTATAGCTTACTAAGGTAGTGGGCTTAGTAAGCGTGTATATATAAATTCACTGCTCTATAGAGCAGAGCACTGCAGTAAGCTATAGTTTACTATATTTTACAAAATATGGAAGCTTTTGCATTGCTTTTAGCACTATTTAATTCGCTAAAGAATTTATAATAATAATATCTAATAAATTATATCTAATATCTAACTTTATAGGTGTGCGTAGCTAGTAAGAGTAATTCTAACAGTCTGTATAGTTAGTAGCTATAAGGGGGTTTTTTACTTCCTTTTCTTATATACCTACTAACCTTATTAGTAAATTCTAGTTACTAGCTAGGCTTTATAAGCTACTTTCTATTTTCTATAAAATTTATTTATATAGGAAAACAAAAAAATAGACTTATAGCTATATAAATTAGCTACTAATGTGCTTATAATTATTTAACTTCGTAAAAATTAATGTATAATATTAAAAAACCGATTTTTAGATATTTATATAGAAAGAAAGCCTAGAATTTAGTAATAAAGAATCTAGTCTTAAGACTTTTTATAAATTCCTTCTTATTAAGAAAAACAGTAAAAATATATATTATAGGGTAGCTACCTTCCCTAACTAAGTAGCTATTAGCTAGCTTAGTTATATCCTTTAATCTATTTCTCTATATCTTCATTAGTTACCTTATAAATCTAACCTAAAGACTAGGCCTACCTTATAGCTATTAGTCTAACTGTATAACTATTAGAATGGGTAGAAAAGGTTAAAAAGTAAGGATTTGTAGAACCTTACAGCTGCAAGCCCACGCACACGTGACCTTCGGTCGGAGTTCCGTGGTTGTGCCACCCGCGCGCGCGCATGCTTGCCGGCTTGCACTGGCTTACAAAGCCCCCTATAAAGTGCTTCTATCAGCGCTATAATTATAGCACTAATAGTGAGGAATCCCCTATAAATAACCCTGTTATTTTCAACATTTACTAAAACTAATATTAAAGAATTTATTAAATTTATAGCAAAAGAAGTAATTTTTTATATTTAAATAATTTAAAGAACTTATTATTAACTTTAAAAAATATAAAACTAAGGCCTTTTTTAAGCTTATTCTCTTTATTAAAGATATAAAAATAACTTATATACTATAGAATATAAACTATATTAATATAAATAATATTATTATAACTACTCAGTCTTTAAAAGTAGTTATTAATAATATAGCTTTTTTATTTTAAAGGAATAAAATCTAATAAGCTTTAAAGAACTATAAAAAGAAAATTATATAGTTTTAAAGCTTAAAGTTTATTAATTAAGAGTCTTTATTAACCTAACTTAGTATATAATAGTTATTATATATAAGTATATATAAGAATTATTTATATATTATAATATATAATTAAAAATATACTTTTTTAATAGCTTTATAAAGCTTAAATAATTAAACCTTATATACTATAATAATAATATTTATAATTTAAATAACTTTTTAAACCCCTTATATTATATAATAATAATATAAGTAGTAAGTATAGGTAATATAAAAATATATATTTTATTTAATTAATTTAAGGTATATAAGTTACTTAATTATTAAACCTTTTAATAGCTAGTTTAAATTAAAGAATTAAAAAAAAATAATAATAAAACAATAGTTAAAGTTTTATATATACTTTTAAAAATATTATAATTTTTAATAGTTAATAGGTTTATACTATTAAGTATTTTATTAATAAATTACTTTTTTTAAAGGCTTATTAAGTTATTTATAATAACTAATACTTTAAGGTTTTTAATACTTAAAACCTTTATATAATAATAATATACCTAGCTTCTTTATATATTTTTTATATAATTATTACTATTTTTAATTTTAAGTAACAGTAATATAATATAATTAATATCTTTTTTAATATAAAAGCTAAAACTAAGGTTTTTATTAGGTAATCTTATAGCTATAAAAATTTATTAAGCTATATATACTACCTTAATTATATACTTTATAGTTTATAAATATTCTTTCTTTAATAGCTTCATAATATATTTACTAAGCTCTTTAAGTATAGTTTTAAATATCTTTTTAATAAGCTATATATCTTTACTTATAATAACTTTATTTTTCTATTACTTTATATTAATAATATTATTATAATAGTTTTTTTTAATATTATTATAAACTTTTTTCTTAATATATTAAAATTATAATATAAGCTGAAATAACTA
>AFRA01001456.1:0-10219 GCA_000223055.1 Claviceps fusiformis PRL 1980
ATTATTATAAATATAGTATAATTTAATACTACTAATATATATTTTATTACTAAAACTTATATAATAAAGCTATTTTTTTTTAAATTAAAGTTATTATTATTATTTAATACTTTTTTATTAAAGGTATTTAAAGCTTTAATATTTAAACTCTTTATTAAGTAATAAGTAAAAAGCTATATATAGTTTTAAATAAAATAATTATTATTATTATAATATAAATATTAATAAATAGCTTTATAATACTTAATAATATTTTATAAAACTTAGGTTATTTAAATTATATTTTTAGTATTTATAGGCTTTATATTTAGCTTACTTTTATTAAAAAATCTATAACTCTATTTAAAACCTAAAAGACTAATAAAATTAATATTTATTATAGCTATATTATTATTTTAATTATATTTAGTTTAAGTATAATAATAAGCTTTAATATATTTTTTAATTTAGTATAAGTTAATATTTAAGGTAATACTAGAGTATTATATAACTATTATATAATCATTAAAGTAAAGAATATCTTAGCTTATATAATAATTCTTTATTTACTTATTAAGCTTTACTTAAAGCTATATAAGTTTTATTATATTTACTTATATACTTTCTTTTATTAAATATAATTCTTATTTAAAATGAAGAAAAAAATTTATAAATTATTTATTTAAGTATTATTTAAGCTAGTTTAACTTTATAATTATATATTTTTTAATAAGGGTTTATAAATATAATATTAAAATATTTAAAGAAATAACTTAGTATATATTAATAGTTATTATTTAGCTTAAAAAATAAAGCTATTTATATCTAAATTTTAAGTAATAGGTTTTAATAAATAAAAAACTATTTATTATAATTAATATTAATAAAGTTTAAATTAGCCTTTAGTTTATATATTATAAAGCTTTTTTAAGCTTAAAATAAAGCTTTATTTTTATTATAAAGGCTTTTTATTAAAAATAGCTTATATTTAAGTTATACTTAGTTAATATATATTAAAGTATTTACATAGAATACTTAGTTTATTATAGCTATATAGTAATATAGTTTCTTAAGCTAAGCTATTATAAAAGTAATAATTTTATAAAAATAATATAAGTTTTATATATTATTTAATTAAGCTACTTATTTATAATATTAAGGGTTTATTATATTATTTTTATAAAAATAAATATTATAAATAGTATTATAATAAATAATAATTATTATAAATTAGCTTAAATAGTAACTATAATTTAATATTAATAAAGTTACTATTATTTATAAGGAAAAAGGAAAGACTACTATCTTTCTTTTCTATATATTTAGTTTATATATAATATATACTTATTGGGTTTGCCCTATAGATAAGGTAGGTTACCTTATATACTCCTCTCCTACTCCGCTAAGGATCCGAGCCTCTAGCTTAAATCTATTACAATAATAGGGGTTTTAAATACCTTAAAAGCTATCTCTTCTTTTATAGTTAAACCTAGTAAATTTATAGTTATTTCTAACTACTAATTAGTATTAGAAATAACTTAAGAAAGGGAAAATAAATACTAAAATATATATATAATAAAGTTAATATAAAAAGGGTCTATTATTAATAATTCTTCTATCTAAGGGCTAAGCTTAGAAAGTAAGCAAAAATAGTGTTATAGCTACGTATACGGTTAGCGGTGCAGCCAATTAAACCGCGTGCATCGTTGTAGCGGACCCACCCGGTCGCCCACATACGCTGCACCCAACGTTTTGCCTGCACCGAGGATTTGCCGTTAAGAGCAATTCTAACAACTATTAAAGTAGGTTTTTATATATAAATTTAATAAAAAGAGAACTTTAAAGAGGTATAAAGTCTAAATTTATATAAGAGAAAACCTATAAGAAAAGGCTATAATTAAATAAACCTATACTATAATACTTACTATATATAGTTTTAAAATATTTATAGCTTTAGTTATTAGGTTTAATCTTAAAATAAGGTAATTTAATATAAAAAATATATTCTTATATATAAGGTAAGGTATAAATTTAATACTAGTAATATATAAGCTATTAAAAGGTTTTAAAATAGTAAATAAATATATAAAATTACTTAAAGTATTATATAAACTATAAAACTTATTGTAATTATAGTTTAAAGAGCTAAGTATAAAGCTTAAAGAACTAAAGCTTAAAGTATACTTAAAGAAGCCTTATTTATTTTATATAAAAGAGTATAATATATTTATAATATTTTTTATAAATAATATTATTATAGCTTTTTATAAAGAATAGTTAATTAAAGTAGAAAAAGTAATTTAAGGACTTAAAAGTATAGATAAGTTAAAGAATAAAGGTAATATATATTTCTTTTTAAGTATTTAAATGCTTTATAAAAAAAAATAAAGGATTTACTTAAGCTATAAAGTATATATTAATAAAATTAAAAAGAAATTTAAATAAATAAGTAAGGGATTTTTCTTTATTATTTTAATTTTAGCTATAAAGTACTAAAAGTATAAGGAAGAAGCTAATAAGTAAATTATAAAAGTATAATAAAAAAATAGGGTTAATTCTCTATATAGTAATTATAATAAAGCTTAATATTATATATACTATAGTAAAATTATTATAATTTCTTATAAACTTAGAACTAGTATATATTAAAGTAGTAAACTAAGTTATTAAATATTTAGTTTTTATAAAATACCTTGCCCTAGGGTTTAGAGGTATAAAAAGAATATAAGTAATTTAAATAATAAGTAATACTTTCTTTACTAATAATATAAGTATATAATGCTTATTATAGGGATATTTTATTATACTTTTTAAAGGACTTATAATTTAGAGAGTAATATATTAATTAATAATTATAACCTTCATAATAAAGGTAGAACTACTCTTTTTATTATAAATAATATATAAAATAGTTAGTTTATAATGCCTTTTTAAAGATATTTAATTTAATATATATAAAAACTAAGTTATTTACTATAATAACTAATAAATAATTTACTTTATTTTTAATAAAAATAAAAAACTTATAACTTATTTATACTATATTAATATATATAATATATAGTTAAAATAGGAATATAAGTAAAGGAGCTTTAAAGTTAAATATCTCTTTATAATAAAAATACTTATAAATAAATTTACTAAAGCACTTAATTAGTAGTAATTTAAATACTTTAGAGAAATACTTAGCTTAATAAATATATATATAGTTTTTAGTTAAGAAAAAAGCTAAAAAGTATTAAGTTTAAAAAATATAAATATTATATTTAAATAACTTAAAAAATATACTATATATATAAAGTTATAGCTATAGTATAGGTATATAAAAAAGGGGGGTATTAGGTATATTACCTTAAAAAATATATAAAAGCCCTTCTCTTAACTAATAAAAGAGTTATTAAAATAAATAAAATTTACTTAAGGTAGGTAATTAAATAAAAAATAAAATAAAAAAATAAAGTAAAAAGAAAAATAAAAGTAAAAATAAGCACTAATTATAATATAAGGTATATATTAGCTTTAAAGAAATAAAACTTTAATAATGCTTTTATATATTTTTTTTAATAACTTTCTTTATATTAGCTATTACTATAACTACCTTAGCTTCCCTTTTTATTATTAATAAGCCTTTAGTAATATTACTAGCCTTAATATAAAGTATACCTTTATATATAAAGTCTAGTTTTATAAGAAGTTTTAGCTATAACTTTAAAGCTTAATAGTATTAATTATATAATTAAAAAAAAAGAAAATATTAGTATTTATAGTAAAATTAAAGTATAAAGTAAAAAAAAGCTTATTTTTTAGTTATAACTCTATATTATTAGTATTTACTAAGTAATAAAAACTATAATAGTATATAAATTATTATAATAATAATTACTTAATTTATATAAAAAGTATCTTAAAGACTTTTTAAACTTAGTTTTATAATATTTTTTATTATTACTCTTATTTATAATAGTAGCCTTTATATACTTTAAGTAAAGTATAAAGCACTAAGTATTATAAAATATAAGTAATATTAGCTTTATAAAGTTAGTAAAATTATTAAAATAAAAAGTAAAGTATTCTAAAGACTTATTATTTACTTCTTTCTTTATAGTAAGGGAGTCTTTAAAGTATAGCTTTTATAACCTTTATATACTTAAAAAAAGAAAGCTTTTTAGCTACTCTTAAAGTATTATAAACTTAAAGAAAGTAATAAAGAAAATAAAAAAAGTAGTAAAAAAAGTAAAAAAAGTATAAAAAGAGTATTAGTATTATAATTCTTAAAAGTAAAAGAAATTTTAAAAATAACCTCTAAAGGAAGTACTTACTAAGTATTCTTTTAAAAAACCCTTCCTAACCTTAAAGAAAGTATAATAATAATAATAATAATAATAATAATAATAATTAAATTAACTAATTATAATAAAAAAAGTACTTATAAAAAAAAAGAAAAAAGAAATTTATAGTTAATAAAGAAAATTATAATATTTATAGTTTTTATATAACCTTACCTTATTACCTTACTTTATTACCTTACTTTAACTTTATATTTATAAACAGTACTATATATACTACTTTATATAATTAAAGTAGCCTTTTTTAGTTAGTTATACTTTAATTAAAGGGTATATTACTTAGAATGCATAAGTAGAGCCTAAATAATATATAGATTATAGTAAGCCTACGCTATATAAGGGCTATAGCTATACACACTATTTATTACTTATTTTCTTTTGTATATAAATTACTAGAGATTAAGAATAGCCATAATATCATCAATTTTCTAGCGCATTCTGCGCGTCAACTCTTTTGACTCTGTTTCACTTTCGATCCTCTTGTTTTTTACCCTTTTCACGCGGTATATTAAAGAGAAAAGAGAAGAAGAAGAGAAGTACAGAAGAACAAAGCGAAAGGGGGGGAGCCGTCACCTAAAATTGAGTACATATGTACATATGTATGTATGTATGTACCCAACTTATGTACATTGTATGCACCTGCTCAAGACGTTACAGTGTACGTCGATACCGGCGCCTGGATCCTTAACGCGTGATGCAATCCTACACAGCTAATGGAGGTGATTATACTCCCGAGTCCCGGGCGAGATGCACGCGGCATATTTTAACTTTTCCCAACACAAAACAGATCACCGCGTAAGCCAGAACCATCGGCCCAACGTCGGCCCCCCTCTTCCAAAATCGGCTCCCTCAGTTCGATGGAGTCGGATCACGTTCATCGTCTCCCGGAAGACAACCCCAACGGCAGTGATTCGTGGATTTCATGAACCGATATTGGGGGTTTACTAAAAGACCCTGTACATTAGGGTGGCTCTCCACCTGTCTGTTGAGAAGGTCGTCGATAAACACGAGTGTAGGCGCTTGTTCTGGCAGGAAAAAGAAAAAATAGGAGAATAAAAAAAAGGAAGAAAGGAAAGGGGAAGAAAAAGAGATAAAAAAGGGAGGAAAAAAAAAACAAAGAATAATGACGGAGATAACTGCGGGACCTGCGGACCGCGAGCTAGAACTTTCACGGCTCTCGCTCATACCGGATAGGCTCGTCGAGAAATGATGTACGAAAACTGACTTTTTGGGACGATTGTAGTTGTCGCAGGCGGCGCTGAGACGAATAAATTCGTAGCACTTGGTGCGAAATCGGGAATCGAAACTCGACGTGGACGCAAACACGCTATTCTATATCTTGAATATCCAAGGCATGCCCTTCCACTGGCACCTGAAGCCGTTATCCGACTTCCCAATGTTTCATTTCATTTTATTGCTGGAAGTCGTGCGCGCATCGGATCCAACGACTGCACAGGCGTCGAGTGACGGACTGTTCTTGTTATAAATCAACTTGTAAAGACATACCTACACCAACAGACTTTTCAGAATCTATAACTCCCGGATGAACGAAGACTTACACGTCGACGAGCGAATCAAGATCGGACTGTAACCCTTTTCTACGGCGAGCCCTGATAGCCAAGAACTGCTGCCTGTCTCACCATGTCACAACGACTAGAGGAACGAGTGTTTTGCCGACATCAGAGCCACACGCCAATATGCATTGCGTTCGCAGCAGCGATATCGACAGAAAGAGATGGCGGGCTATCTCCGAAAGGTGCAACTACGTTCATATCTGCTAGTGTTTCTCAGACTCCCGAACGTAGAAAAGGCATGGACCAACACAAGTGACTTCATCATGCACTTCTCTCGTATTATCAGTGCTTAGCATCTCCCCACATGAAATAATCGTCCGCGAATAAAAAAGCCCTTGTACATCTGGATTCATCATCTGCAGATCCAAGAACGAGAGCCCTACGATAAAACCTGCCAAGACGTGCTACGTTGGCAACCGGCGTCTTGTCATCAGACTTGACCACGTCTCGCTTCTCCACTACCCAAATTCCTACCCAGATGGCATTGCTATTGAGAGAGAAGAAAAAAATGACAGTGCCCACGCCGATGGAGCTTCCGCGTCATGTTCATCTTTGACTCCTGGTACAATGCTGGCTGTACGAGCACGTGGACTTGCTGAATCGAATGGATTTCAACCCGAAGACATCCCAGGCCCTGGTAAAGAGAAGCAAGAGTACTATCTCGCCACATACCTCCACTTTGACGATTCGTTCTGAAAAAAGATCTTGAAAATAACGTCCATTCAAGCTTAACAATCATGAAAGGCCAAATATGAGTCCCGTGATAGATGATACTGGTAGAGAATAACACATAAGTCTTGCCTGCTCAATTCACCGCCTGCCACTTCCGCAAGACGAAAATATTGACCGCCTTCCCGACTCGGGTTTCGCCAAACCCCAATTGATCAGAAAACTGCAAACTGCCCAAAGCAGGAAAATCCTCCCACGACGGTTCTTGGCACAGCAGTGAGCACGCCTACGCCAGCTCAGTCGCGAGAGAGCCATTACGAAAAAAAAATGGCCGATAACAAAGAACATTATAATGTGCGCGTGGGCGCATCCCATGCCAAGTCACTAGGCATTACCCATCGGACCACGCCCTTGGCGCACTCTTGGACTGGTGACATGAGAGTGCGGTAGGTCATCCTCCCCAATATCTTCTCCCTGCCCGATCGGTTTCGACGAGGAGATGGTGCATTTCAAAGTGTACTCATGCGCGCTGAATCGTAGGTTCTCGGACTTTCAGGTCAATGAGATTGCAGAAAACGGATCGGTCATTCACCTACGCACGATAGGTCTCGGGAATGATAATAAGAAGGTAAGAAGGTACTTCTGTTAACGTATATATACCAAAAAAAAAAAAAAAAAAACGTACAGAAACGAAATACAACAAAAAAAAGGCAGAAAGAGGAGTATTTGTAAAAAAAAAAAACCTTGCTAACATGCCAAACGAGATTTGGTAGCCAACCCAGCCTTTCCAAGCCCCTGGGGAGCCATCTTTCAAGGGAGAGACTCCCAACAACAAAGATGCACAAAATGGCAAATCCCGAGACGAACCCAGCGCCATCGAAATTGCGCCCGAGGATGTGACTGCGCTCGAGAATCTCTCCAGTCAAAAGTTCGCTCAGGACCTAGTCCAGCTCTTCAACGGCGGCAACGGCCCGACAGGCGAGCAAGCCAAGACTGCTGCCTCGGAACCCCTGGATGACAAGGCCAAGCGCGCACAACTCCATGGCGAGGTGCGTCGCATCTTCAAGTCCCGCATCGATACAACCACGGGGCCTGAAGGCGCCATCGTCGCCAGCTATGTCGCCCCCCGCAAAAATGCCAAGAAGAGCCGCGGCCGTCGTGCGGAGCCCGACGATGAGCCCGTGGGCCAGTTCCTTCATTTCACACTGTACAAGGACAACCGCGACACGATGGATGCGGTCAGCCAGATCTCCCGGTTGCTGCGAGTGAAGCCTCAAGCAATTGGGTACGCCGGCACCAAGGACCGCAGAGCCTCGACAACGCAGCGCTGCTCGGTGCGCTATCAGCGCAAGAGGGCCATGGCCGGTTTGAACGGCAAGCTATGGGGCATAGCGACGGGCGACTACGAGTACGCGGAGAATCCTATCCACCTGGGTCAGCTCCTCGGAAACGAGTTCATCATCACCCTCAAAAACTGCGTCATGACGGACGAAGACGCATCGCTCACCCCTTCGGAAAGACTAGCCATGATGAAGAGCAATGTGGAATCCGCCATGGCGCACATGGCTTCCCACGGCTGGATCAACTACTTTGGCCACCAGCGCTTCGGAACCCACGACGTGGGCACCCACCAGATCGGCAAACTCATCCTCCGTGACGACTTTGAGGGTGCCGTCAACGCTCTCCTGCAGTACGACGCAGAGATAGCTGCCAAGGCGGAGGCCGGGCAAATACCCGACGAGCCGTCCAAGCGGGACGAGTGTCTCCGTCACCAGGCGTGCATGCTCTTCCAGACCGGCAAGGACTTTGACCGAGCCGCCAAACTCATCCCGCGGCGGTACGCAGGAGAATCGTGCGTGCTCCGCCATCTCACCCGTGCGGGCAAAGCCTCCTCCCGGGACTTTGCCGGCGCAATCACCCACATCACCCGTGGCCTGCGGTCAATGTATCTCCACGCATACCAGTCCCACGTATGGAACCACGCCGCCAGTCTCCGCTACACACTGCACGGCACAAAGGTCGTCAAGGGTGACCTCGTCATCATTGCCGACGCAGAAGCCCCTCAACCATCGACCGCCACCACCGCCGAGGAAATCTCCCGCGACCAAGACGGTGACGAAATCATCAATCCCGTCGACGAGGACGAGGATGCTTCTCTCCGAGCCCGCCCGCTCACCCAAGAAGAGGCCTCCTCCGGAAAGTACACCATCCACGACATCGTCCTGCCCTCTCCCGGCCACGACGTCATATACCCGGACAACGAAATCGGTGCCTTCTACACGGAATTCATGGGCCGGGAGGAGAACGGCAGTCTCGACCCGCTCAAGATGCGAAGACTGCGAAGGGAATTCAGCTTGCCGGGTCGGTACAGGAAGCTCATGCAGCGGTTCCTGGCAGAGCCGAGCGTGCAGGTCAGGCTCTACAGGGATGACACGGAGCAGATGCATCCCACGGATATGGATCTTCTCAAGACGGATCAGGGCGGGCAGGAAGAACAAGAAGCAGAAGGGAAGAGGAAGCGTCACGGCAACGATTCTGCGCTCTGCGACGAGGCCGTTGCCAAGAAGGCCAAGAGGGCGGAGAGCGACGAACATGGAGAAGCCAACGACGTGGACACCACCACTAGTGCCGAGCACCAACGTGAAAGTCCCGTTGCGGTAGCACAGCAGGAACCAGTAGAGGAGGAGCATGACTCCGAGCCCACCAAGATTGCCGTCGTGGTCAAGTTCCAGCTCGCGAGTAGCGCATATGCTACAGTGACGCTCAGAGAATTAATGGGTGATCGCGAGACCATCGACGAGAAGATGACTTGATGACCTTTTTTTTTACCTTTGTTTTGACCTTTGTTTTGACCTTTTTTTTTCAAGCTACTCTTTTTCGTCACATGTTGGATAATACATGTACATGATTTACCCCCATAAATATATATGAAAACAATGAAAACCTCAAATCTCGCCTGCCAGCGGCTAGATGTGCCCCGATATCCAACTTCTGGGGCGTGAATCATTATCGAAATAACATGAGAAACAAGAGACAAAAAAAATGTAACCGACTATGATGACCCATTATCGTTCTTCTAGACCCCTTGCAAGATAAAAAGAACACTGTTCAAAAAGTGGAGAAGGAAAAGGAGGCGGGGCGTAAGGTGGTTGGAAGATTCAACTCAGTAGGAAGCTTCCAGCGTAAATACCCGTAGACCTACTTAGTGGAACATTAAGTAGGTCTACGGGTATATCGATGTCGACAATAAGAAAATTCTTTTGGTGTAGGGCAGTGGATTACACTTGAATAAATAATCATGGACATGTGATGTTTTCGCCATGATTTCATTGTTCAGTGCCACTCTCTGTTTTTTTTTTCTCGCACATGTATAGAAAGATAAAAACCGGACGCTAAATTCTTCGCTTCAAGGTTTCGTGCTTTGGTCTTCCAGTTTATATGTGTACATAACCACACATTTGCTGGGATAAATTGTGTGTGCCAGCGGACCTCATTCAGTCGTAACGCTGATTGATTATATGGCGTGCATGTTGCGTGGCTTAGAAACGAGAGTGTGTGTGCGCGCGCGCGCGAGTGTGTGTGTGGCGTGTGTGTGTGTGTGTGTGTGTGAGAGAGAGAGAGAGAGGAGGAGAGAGAGAGAGAGACGTACGG
>AFRA01001457.1:0-10216 GCA_000223055.1 Claviceps fusiformis PRL 1980
ATTATTTATAAGGGGGAAGGAAAGGTTACTATCCCCCTCTACTATATATCTAGTTTATATATAATATATACTTATAGGGTTTGCCCTCTAGGTAAGGTGGGTCACCTCACATGCTCCTTACATGCTCCTTTCCTGTTCCGCTAAGGATCCGAGCCTCCAGCTCGAATCCATCACACTAGTTAACCCTTTACTCTTTTATTAGTATAAAGTAGCTTCTTTTTATAGCCTACTACCTATAAATAAATAGAGGTATAGAATAGGCTAATTAAAAGGTCTAGGCAGTTTTATATATTATAGTTAGCTTTTTATAGTTTAACTAGGCTAAGCACTTACTAGCTTATTAGCTAGCGCTTAATAATTATATATCTATAGTTATAGGGATAAATGCTAATTAGATTCTATATAGGTATAATATAGCTTTAGTATAGCTAGCTTAGCTTTAGGAGAGAAGTATAACTATAGCTAAGGGGTAGGCAGCCTGATTCTTAAATATATTATAGGAGAGTATATCCCTAGCTTAAGTAGTAATTAACTTTACCTAGCAGTGCTAGTAAAATACTATAAATAAGTTACACTAGCTAGCTAAAGTATTCTATATTAGAGATATAATATAGCTTAGCCTATAATATATTAAGATAAATTATTTAAGCTAAAAGCTAGACTAGGTTATAGTAAAGTATAAGGTTTTAAAGGTACTAACGCCCCTTATAGTCTGCCTAGATATCCTATAGGGCATTTATCCTATCTTCTATATAGACCTCCTAGAGCGCGTTATAGTTAACTCTCTTCTATTATAAATATAAGCTAATTATAAGCTAGGGCTAGTATTAGCCCTTAAGGATAAGGACCTAAAGCTTTATAAACTTATAGTAAAGGAAATAGTGGCTATATATAATGCTTAGGGTTAGGGATATAGGCATAACATTCTAGTTAAGTAGGTAGGCTATATATAACTAACCTAAGAGCTATTAGAAAACTTTTTAAATATAGAGGCACTAATATATTTTAAGTTATAATAAAGGGATATCTAAACACACAATAGGCTATCTTAAGGCTAGATTCTTAACGCTATATATATAACTCCTATAAACACTTATTTTAATAACTTTATAGCGCTCCTATATTTTAATACTAGTATAAACCTATAGGGGGCCTAGCTTAATTTAATTATTTCTACTATCCTTTACTATATAAATTCTACTAAGCTTATTAATAGCTTATTAATATAGATATAAAGGGAGTAAGGGGGCTATTAAGTAAGGCTAGGGAGAATTATAACTACTTTTAAGGGAGAGCTAGTATAAGGAAGAGCTAGGGGAGGCTAAGCTTATTTTTATCTAAGGAGATAGCTATAATATTATTATTATTATTAGTTTAGGCTTCTATACTTTCTTAGTAGTAGTTACACTAAGGGTAATATATATCACTATATAGGCGCTTATAAAGAGTAATTAATGCATTATTAATAGAGAATCTATTAAAGGACTAATAAGATTAGCTTTTATATATAAATAGGGTAGAAGGGATAGGGGGCTAGGTTATAGCTACTTAGTAACCTACTTAGCTATAGGGTATAGGTATATTAGTGCCTATATAGGTAGGCATAATATAAAATATATCTAAGGGAGGGGGTAGGCATATAAGGGTGTAAGTAGCTAGGGCAGGATATTTAGCTAAAGGTAGTGTATAGTATAATAAAGGCATAACTTTAAATAAAGGGAGGCCCTAGCTGCTACGCTATAGGGGAGTTTAGAATGTATTATAAATATATATTAGGGCTATAGGGGAGGAGGAGATAATAATATATATAGCTACCCTTAAGTCCTAGGTAGTAGCTTTTAAATTCTAAATAACCCTAGCGCTAGCTAAGGTAGTTATATATATAAAGGATAGGGCAGTTACTACTATAGGGTAGGAAGTAATTATAATAATTTAGAATATTAAGCAAAAAAGGGATAAACTAATAGGAGTTAAGACTAAGCTACTAAAAGGGATAAATATAGCTATAAGACACTCCTAGGTAGCATTATAGATATTATAAAATACATCTACTAGATAGCCTAAGGACTTTATTAGTATAGGCTTCTTATAGCCCTAGCTAGGAGCTTAAAGGGCTATACTATAATTAATAGCTACTATTATATCTTAAAAAGCATAGTGTAAGTTAGAGTTAGTTATATAAAGTTATAACTTCTAATTATATCTTCTTTTCTTATAGTAGTAAGTATAGTAGGATTTCTATTTAGCTATATAATAGTAGCTAAAGTAGCCTTATAGTATATTTTCTTAGTAGGGCTAGTATAAATACTCCTTAGAGTAGTAGTAGGTAATATTAAATGTTTTATTATTTAAGTCTCTTTCTATAGTATATTTACCTAAGTAGGGTAAAGGGGGAGGAGAAGGGGATAGTAGCGCTTTAGTAGCAGTAAATATATTCTTCCTTAGAAAAAGTTAGTTTTTAATTTAGGTTTAAATAAAGGGCGCCCTAAAGCTTTATTATTTTAAGATTAAATATATAGAGATAGCTTTATTAATATAAAAGGAAGTTAAAGTAGATAATAAATAGATTTAGGAAGTATATTAGTAGGATATAATAAAATAATAGGTAGGAGGTAATATATAATTAAAAGAAGTATAGTTATACTTTTTAAAAGGTTATAAATAAGTATATATAGAAGGAAAAGAATATAAGGGTAAATAAAAGTAGAAGGTAAGAAACTTATATATAGTATAGGCATTAAATTCTAGGTTTCTAATAGATTTTATATAGTCCTTAATATAATATTAATAATAATAAATATAATAACTACTAGCTAGCTTAGAGATAGGCGCGCCTAGCTGCTAGTAGGGTGTCTATAAGGTAATAGATAGGAAAAATATTTAGGTAGGGGCAGACCTACTATAGCAATAATATATATACTATAATAATATATAATGTATATAGGTATATATAAGGACACTCCTATAGCGTATAGTACTAGGGTATATAATAATAATAAGGCTATAGCCTAAGTAAGTAAGTAGCACTAACTTAGGACTATAATAAGGGCTATACTAGTGCCTTTCTAAACTAACTATAGAGGTAAGTAGGGGGCTATATAATAAATTTAAGCTAAAAGCTTAAACCCTTAAAGGAGTAGAAGAGGCTATACTATAAAGGAATAATAGTTACTAGGCGTATGCCTTACTAGCCCTAAGCAGGGCTACTTAGGGTACCTATAGATAGATAGAGTAGGAGACTATAGGAGATTCCTCTCTCCCTTTCCTTTCTCCTTAAGAGTAATAATATCTTCTATTAACGCTAGATCGCAGTAGCCTCTAGGCCAGTCCATAACATTATATATCTTTTTAATTATTAATATAAATAAAGTTAAGGTAGCTAACTATTTATATTAAATTAAAGTTATTTATAAAGTAGAAATCTTTAAAGCTAAACCTTATAATAATACTTTTTACTCTAAGTAATGCTATAATTACTATAATTTTAGCTATATTATTATATACTATATAATAGCTTTATGTTATAGCTATTATTTAGTTAGTAAGTATATTAAAGGTAAGTAGGTATACCTAGCCTTTTTAGGTAAAATATATAAGTAATACGCTAACTACTTTAAAGAATACTTAATATAATTCTAACTTTATATTATTACAAATAAATAGTAAATTAAAGTAAGATTTACTTATTTAAATTAACTTAATATATTTATTATTTTAATTAACTTTAATAATAATAAATAAACTAAAGTTCATACCTAAGAATATTATTAAAGAGTTAATAACCTATTTTTTTATAAAGCTTTTCTTTAAAAGTATATAAACTACCTATTAAGTAGCTAAACCTAACTCTTAGAATTATAACTAAACTCTATAGTACTCTCTTTATAACTATAAGGAGCTTTAAATAGCTATTTTTTGCTTTGATATAGCTTTATTAAAGGCTTAATAAGTCTCTCTTTATAAACTACCCTTGTTATACTTAAATAATAAAGGTTATATACTAGAATATATAAAAGAAATTATACCTTATTTATACTATACTAAGCTTTTAACCTAGGATTAATATAATTATAATATAAAAGCTATATAATAATAACTAACTCTTTCTAGCCTTAAGTATAGAGTATTACTAGCTTATAGTATAAAAAGGCTAAATAGCTATATATATTTATTACTACTATAAGCCTAAGTTATAAATAATATATACTAATAATAACTAATACTTAGCTACTCTTTATAGTATTAATATATATTTAATATACTCCCTTACTTATAAATAAAACTAAACTACCCCCTTTAAGGACTTTATAATACTTTTAATAAGAAACTATAATATATTTATAAAGAACTTTAACCTTTATTACCCCCTTTAAAATATATATAAATAAACCTTTTTAAATTATATTACTTTATTTATACTTATTACTTAATAGTAGCTTAAATTTACTATACTTTAAAAAGAGATAACTTAGTATTTCTTAGGTAAATAAAGTAGTATTATTAATTATATCTAGTTAACCCTTAACCTTTTTATTAAATTCCTTAGTAGCCTAAACCTATGTAAATCTAACTATATTCTATAGCTTATTTATATTACCATAAATATAAACTAAATAAATAATAAAACTCCTTAATACTACTAAAAAGAAATAAATATTAATATAACTACTATAAAGGCTAAGTATTAGTTTTGATATAAAGCTTTGAAGGAATTACTTAATATATTAATAAATATAAAAACCTTTATTAAATAAACTATATTTAAACTTAAGTTAATAGTATAGCTTATAACTTTATACTACCTTTATAGTAGCCTTTATAAATAATCTTAATAAAATACTAAAGTTAAGGAGGCTATAGGTAATATTAAATAAGCTTAAAAATATTAGTAAGCTAACTATATTAATACTAACTAATAAACTATATTTAATATAAAAGTAATATAAGCTTAAGTCATTTAAAAATACATATATATATATATATAAAAATAGCTAGTAAAGTTTATAATTATTAGTAATATTACTTTATAAAACCTTAAACGCTAAGCCTACCTTTATAGTAGCCTTTTATTTAATTCCCTTTAGATTTTAATACTTTTTTATTATAAATATAATAAAATAGTTATTACTAACTCTTATAGTAAAGAAGCCATAGTACTTACTAACTACTTCTTTTTTTTTAAAAAGCTTATACTAATAATATACTAAAAATATTAAAAGCTTAACTTAATACTATACTATTCCTTACCTTTAAAGAATTTAATAAGAATAAAATTATTATTATTATTAAAAACCTAGCCAATTAAAAATTACTTAAACTTAATAAGCTTTTAATAGGGTTTTTAAAAGCTTATAGCTACCCCTTAGCTAGAATACTTATATACTTTTTTAATACTTACTGCTAAATTAAATACTACTTAGCCCTATTTTAAAAAGTAAAAGTTATTATTCTTTATAAATTAAGAAAAACCTTTATAAAAATATAGTATATGAGTGCCTAATAATCTATATCCTTTCTAAGCATTATAAGTAAGGTTTTAGAAGCAGCAGTTATAAGTTAAATTATATATACTACTAAGGAGAGTAGTGCCTTACCTAACCTTTAAATAAGTAATAAAGTAAATAAATTTATTAAGAATACCCTTAGTATCCTTATAAAAGTAATATATATAATATAGGGCTTAGGTAGGGTTATATTACTCCTTTAGCTAAATATTTTAATAGTATTCAATACTATTTATTATTACTACCTTCTCTATATTATAATATTCTTAGGTATCCCTAACTAAGTAGTAATATAAACCTAAGCCTTTATTACGAAGTATAATGCCTTCCTTTACTTTAATAGTTAATTAATAAGCACTCTATTTATAACTACTAGGGTTTCATAGGGTTCTTTAGTCTCTTTAATTCTCTTCATATTATATATAACCCCTTTTTATACCTAGCTATATAAAGTAAACTATACCCTTACTATTAAATTCTGAAATAATATAAATATTCTTACCTTTAGCTATATACTAAAGGAGACCTAAGCCTACCTTAAAAACACCTAAAGAATTTACTAGCTATTGTTATAGACTAGCCTAGAGGCTACTGCGATCTAGCGTTAATAGAAGATATTATTACTTTTAAGGAGAAAGGAAAGGGAGAGAGGAATCTTCTATAGTCTCTTACTTTATTTATTTATAGATGCTCTAAGCAGCCCTACTTAAAGCTAGTAGGGTATATACTTAAGAATTATTATTCCTTTATAGTATAGCCTCTTTTCCTTTTTTAAAGGTTTAAACTTTTAGCTTAAATTTATTATATAACCCTTTACTTACTTATATAATTATTTTAATAAAGTATTAATATAACCTTTGCTATATTTCTAAGTTAGTACTACCTACTTATTAAGTAATAGCCTTATTATTATTATATATTCTAATACTATATACTATAAAAGTATCTTTATATATACTTATATATATTATATATTATTATAGTATATATATCATTACTATAGTAGGTTTATCCTTACCGAAATATTTTTCTTACCTATTACTTTATAAATACTTTATAAATAGCTAAGTATACCTACCTTTAAGCTAGCTAGTAATTATTATACTTATTATTATTAATATTTTATTAAAAACTATATAAAATCTATTAAAAATATAAAACCTAATGCCTATATTATATATAAGTTTCGTACCTTTTATTTTTATTTACTTTTATATTTCTTTCCTTTTATACATACTTATTTATAACTTTTTAAAAAATATAACTATACTTTTTTTATTTATGTTTTACTATTTATTTATTATTTTATTTTATTTTATTTATATACTTTTTAAATTTATTTATTATTTATTTTAACTTTTTTTATATTAATAAAGCTATTTTTATATATTTAGTTTTAAAATAATAAAGCTTTAAAATACCCTTTATTTAAATTTAAATTAAAAACTAACTTTTTTTAAAAAAAAATATATTTATTATTATTAAAGTATTACTATCTTTTTTTCTTTTCTCTTTACTTTACTTAAGTAAATATACTATAAAAAAAACTTAAATAATAAAATATTTAATATTACTTACTATTGTTTTAAGGAGTATTTATACTAGCCTTACTAGAATAATATATTATATAGCTACTTTAGCTATTATTATATAGCTAAATAAAAATCCTATTATATTTATTATTATAAAAAAAAAATATAACTAAAAGTTATAACTTTATATAATTAATTTTAACTTATACTATACTTTTTAAAATATAGTAATAGCTATTAATTATAATATAGCCTTTTAAGCTTTTAACTAAAGCTATAAAAAGCCTATATTAATAAAGTCCTTTAGCTATTTAATAAATTTATTTTATAATATTTATAATATTATTTAAAAATATTTTATAGCTATATTTATTCTTTTCAATAGCTTAGTTTTAAGTTTTATTAGTTTATTCCTTTTTTATTTAATATTTTAAACTATTATAATTACTTTCTACCCTAAGGTAATAACTACCTTATTCTTTAAATATACTACTACCTTAGCTAATACTAAGGTTATTTAAAACCTAAAAGCTATTACTTAAAACTTAAAGGTAGCTATATAAACTATTATCTCCTTCTCCCTTATAGCTTTAATGTATATTTATAATATATTCTAAACTTCTTTATAATATAATAGCTAATACCTTTTTTAATTTAAAGTTATACCTTTATTATACTATATATTACCCTTAGCTAAATATTTTACTTTAATTACTTTTACTTTTATATACTTATCTCTTTCTTTAAGTATATTTTATATTATACTTACTTATATAAAAGCTAATATACCTATACCCTATAAGTAAATAAATTACTTAATAGCTATTACCTAGCTTTTTATTCTTTTCATTTTATTTATACTTAAAAGCTAGTTTTATTAATTTTTAAATAAATTCTATATTAATAATATATTAATTACTCTTTATAAATACTTATATAGTAATATATACTATCTTTAGTATAATTACTATAAAGAAAATATAAAGGCTTAAATTAATAATAATAATAATATTATAAATATCTCCTTAAATAAAAGTAAGCCTTATCTTCCCTTACTTTTCTTTATATTAGCTTTCTTTTAAAAATAGCTATAATCCTTCCTAGCTTTATTTAATAGCCCCCTTACTTTCCTTATATTTATACTTATAAGTTATTAATAAATATAATAAAATTTATTTAATAAGGAATAATAAAAGTAATTACATAAAGCTAGGCTTTTTATAAATCTATATTAGTATTAAAATATAAGTATATTATAAAATTATTAAAATAAGTATTTATAAGAATTTTATATATAATATCAAGAATCTAGCCTTAAGATAGCCTATTATATATTTAAATATCCCTTTATTATAACTTAAAATATATTAATACCTTTATATTTAAAAAGTTTTCTAATAGCTTTTAGGTTGGTTATATATAGCTTACTTATTTAACTAGAATATTATACCTATATCCCTAACCTTAAGTATTATATATAGCTATTATTTTCTTTACTATAAATTTATAAAGCTTTAAGTCCTTATCCTTAAGGGCTAATACTAGCCTTAGTTTATAATTAGCTTATATTTATAATAAAAAAGAGTTAACTGTAGTATACTTTAAAAGGTTTATATAAAAAATAAAATAAATACTTTATAAAATATTTAAGTAAACTATAAAAGGTATTAATACCTTTAAAACCTTATACTTTACTATAATTTAATTTAGCTTTTAGTTTAAATAATTTATTTTAATATATTATAAACTAAGCTATACTATATCTTTAATATAAAATACTTTAATGAACTAGTATAACTTATTTATACTATTTTACTAATATTACTAAGTAAAGTTAATTACTACTTAAGTTAAAGCTATACTCTTTTATAGTATATTTAAAAATAAAGCTACTTACTTCTTAGCTATTATTATACTTCTTTTCTAAGGCTAGGCTAATTATACTAAAGCTATATTATATCTATATAGAATTTAATTAGTATTTATTCCTATAACTATAAATATATAATTGTTAAATATAAGCTAATAAGCTAGTAAATGCTTAACCTAATTAAAGGATAAAAAGCTAACTATAATATATAAAACTACTTAAACCTTTTAATTAGCTTATTCTATACTTTTATTTATTTATAAATAGTAAGCTATAAAAAAAAGCTACTTTATATTAATAAAAGAATAAAAGGTTAATTAAAACTATTTAATTTAATTTAATTCTTAGTTAGAGATAATTTAAGAAGGGAACCTATAAAACTATTATTAATATAAATAAAACCTCTTTATATATACTTTAGCTACTATATTTATTATAGCTTTTAATTAAATAAACTTAAAGAGATAATTTATAATAACTATTAAGTACTAAGGTAAGTTTATATTTTTTATTAATAAGTTTATTATAAAGTTTACTAAAATCTATAACTAAAACTAGTCTAAGGCTAAGATAAGCTTTAATAAGCTTTATTTAAGCTATTAGCTTTTTTAGCTACCTATATAGCAATAATTATAAATATACTAAACTATAATATTAAATATACCCTTTTAGTAATAGTTTTAATAAAGTACCTAAAATATTATATTCTACCTTAGGTGCTTAAGTAAGGGTAACCTATATACTTATTTAATTAATATAGTAATAAAAGGTTTAAACTATAGAACTTAAACTTAGCTTTAAAATTAAAGAATATTATAAGTATTAATAATATAATTAGCTACCTAAGCTTTTACCTTTATAGCTTTAAGGAACTTTCTATTACCTTAATATATAGCTTATTACTTAAAAGTATAAAATTTATTAGTTTAAAGGCTTTAATTTTAAAAAAACTATAAATATTTATTACTAAAAAGAAGCTAACTTAAGAGTAGTTTATTACTACCCTTACCTAAGTTTTATTATATATAGCCCCCTTTAGTAATAATTACCTTTAGCACTTAGCCCTTACTTATTCTATTATTATCCTTACTTTTATATAGCTTTATTCTAAGCTTTTAATATATTATAGCTAGTATTTTACTATTAATATATTATAATACTATAGGGACTATTAAGGGTTATTATTATAAAAGGTCCCTAAATTTATTCTATTTTTATTATAAAAAAGTATTAAACTACTTAATTAAGTATTTAAAGTAATAATATAAATTAAAATTATAAAAAGTAAGTATTTCTAACTAATATATTTA
>AFRA01001458.1:0-10213 GCA_000223055.1 Claviceps fusiformis PRL 1980
GAGAGAGAGAGAGAGACAGAGAGAATATTCTAAAAAAAAATCTAACGCCGAAAAGGGCCTTTAATTTTGGCGAATTCGTCAACTACAAAGCCCAGCAGTTCATCCCCCCTACCGTTGCAGCCGACGAAACACGATTCGCCGCCTTTGCCGAGCTCTGCCGAGCGCTGTGTCTCAAGATTCTGACTCTGCTGGGCCAAGGTCTACAAGTACGTTGATGCCTTTTTATGGTGCCTGCTAGGCACATTCAACTACATGCATGTACACACACACGCACGCACATACACGTCCATGAGCATGTATAATAACACCAACAGGTCGACACATTCTTCTCATCCGCCCACTTCCAAGCCCAATCCGGCTCCGGCAGCATCCTACGCTTCCTGCGCTACCCTCCCCCTAGCACAACCGCCCATTCCGCCAACGACGTCCGCGCCGGTGCTCACTCCGACTACGGCTCCATCACGCTGCTCTTCCGGCTCAAGGGCCAGGCCGGTCTCGAGGTTTTACGGTGGGACAAGGATAAGGACAAGGACAGAGACAGCAGCAGCAGCAGCAGCAGCAGCAGCAGCGGTCGTCCAAAATGGGCTGCCGTGCCGGTCGTGCCGCCCGGGACGGAAGACGACCCCAGCCCGCCCATCTTGGTCAACATTGGCGATTTGCTCTCGTACTGGACCGATGGGCTGTTCCGAAGCACGGTGCATAGGGTGGTGTTTCCGCCAGACGGGGACACGGACGGGGACGCGGGCGGGGACGGTGCGAGGTACTCGATTGCGTATTTTTGTCATCCCATGGACGGGGCGTTGCTGAAGCCGGTCCCGAGTGAGAGGGTCAGGGCGTTTGTGTCCTCGAGGGGTGGCATGGACGCGGATGCAGATGCGGAGGAGGATGTGAATCCGTATGCTCGGAGAAAGGTGCTGACGGCGGGAGAACACCTCCTGATGAGGCTGAAAGAGAGCTACGGGGATTTATACGACGATAAACAAGCGTAGATGAGATGGAGGGGTGCTTGGGGTTCCTTTTTTTGACGTTTCGACGTATAGTGTACAGAGGCATCTGTTAAGAAGCCAGAGAATCAGCCAAAACGATATTGATGCAACACCAGCCATGTTGCAAAAGAGGCCTAGCATGAAGGAGTAATAAGGAGTAATCCGGACCGGACACCGGCCCCCCCCCCGCCCCGTTATTGTAAAGTGTATACCCAAATATTTACACAATCCCGCAGTACCAACGCCGCCAGGGGTCCTGAAACCCATCAAAGTACTTCTCCTTGACGCTGTCGTCCTCCATCACCCCGAGATGTTGAAGCACCCTCCAGTCATAGACTGCGATCCAGCCGCGCGTCTTCCGCGGCAGGTCCCTGCGCGTCAGCTCAACCGAAGCCAGGACTTTCTGCGTCTCGCGCCCCATTTGCACTGTATCAACCAGAATGAGCACCCGATGCCGGGATTTTCTGCTGCCGAGGGCGGCACTGGCCCCGAATCGGTTTGCCGCGAGCCACTCGTCCATATCAACCGCCGTGTCCGCCAGGCCGTGTTCTTCCAGAAGCGCGCTTCTTGCCGCGGAATCGGCGAGTGCTGACGCGGCGAGCAGTACAGTCGATCCGAATAGGTGGCATTTTCCGGCGGCGAATGCGCACACCGGCTTTGTTGCGGGCCTCGGTTGAGATGCTTCCTCCGAGGATGACGGGATGGTGACCTGGAGGCACGATACAGCGGCAGTGTGCTCAAAAGGGGGGCCTTGCTTCTTGTTCTCCTTCTCCCCCTCTCTGGCCGACGTCGCTTGTGGTTGCTGACGATCCTCGCGCTCATCATCTGCAGTAGTCCCCGCAGAATGTCCTGCATCCACAGCACCAGCAAACAACGTGCGGGTAGTGGTCGGCTGTTGTGACGAGTTGCCATCGACACCCTGCAAAGGCTCCCGACGCTTGGTCCCCGTCGAGACTGTCGGGGACGAGCGAGATGTGGCGGTATTTCGGCGCTTGACACTCGGGGAGCTGGGTGGTGACTGGACTACGACTTTTCGCTTCCGGTCCCGACCTGGTGTCTGTTCAGTAGTTGGCTGTCGCTCCGGCTCGGGCAGTGATGATGTCGGCGGCGTGGGAAGCGATTTTACAGACATTCCGACGGATGGCCGCCGTAAATGTTTTCCGGCCACCTCCGGGCTTCCAGAGTGACTCCTTATGGAAGGGGAGAGTGGTGTCCGTGAGCGTCGAGGCGAGGGAGTCGGCATGGTCGTGGCGGTCAACTGGCTTAGCGCGTCCATTGCCCGTCCCCTAGGATCAGCCCCCTCGAGTTTTGCGATCCAATCGAGATTCTCTTGACTATCCTCCAAGTCAGGAGTCGCCCTTGCGTCTCTGGCCATCGCCTGCAACTCGTCAAAGGTGACGGCATCGGAGAAGTCCCTGTCGAAATGAATCTTTGACACAGTAGGGAACCGGAGTGTCCAGAAGCCAGTATTGCCTGGTTTGTCGAAACTAAAACATCGCATGTCGAACACGGGGGGGTTCTGGAAGGCGAATTGCAATGGAGCATCGGCTTCGATCCCTTTCGGGATGTGCAGCTTGGTCATGGTATTCATATCCAGGGGTATGGACGCCATATTGCCATGTACTATGAGCATCCCGAGGAGAGATTCCGCGACTTCGACGGCACTGACCACTGTGAACTCCGGCGTGACACCCCAGCGCCTGACTTCCTCCTTGTTGTTGAGACAACCCACATAGAAAACCGTCCATGGCAGATTGGCAATCTGGTAAGTACGTGCTTTGGCCGGATTGAACCCAGCGCCCACCACAGCAAAGTCGCCTACATCGCCAAACGTTCCAATGTACTCCTTTTTTAACTTGATACAGGATCCAGAGAGACTGCCCTTGTGGTTGTGAAAGTCGAAGTATGGCTGATCAGGCTTCAGCACCAGACCTTCCCCTTTGGCGGTGATGACTCTAGCAAATGCTTTGCGGAGTTCTGACGCTCCAGTTGGGCGATGGAAGTCCACCAGGATTCGTTTCACCAGTTCTGCTCGGCCCTTTTCGCAACGAATGGTTCTTTCCAAAATGTGGAAGCGTTCAGAGTGGCAAACATCCAGCAAAGATTGGTGATCGAGGAACAATATATCGTAAAATACTATCATGAGATTCTCATAAGACCGTGGCCTGTGTTTTTCTTCCATGTTTCATGTTTTGATGTTGACAGGGGTCAGTTCAGGTCAACAGTTGCTTTTGCATGTGATACGTACGGCGAATCTAGGTCCACGTTTATAAGACGACCACGTCTTACTACGTGGTTGCGAATTTTATGAAAAGGCAGGATCTTGTTCTCCTGCACCGGTGTCAGCACGAACCGTAGGACTGCAAAGCTTGGGGCTACCCACCACATCATCGTGCACGACGAGCTCTCCTTCGAGAATGCAGTTATGGCGTACAGTGCAATCTGAACGGCCGAAACCGATCGACTTGGTAATGATACTACGCTCATGTCAGTATTACACGCTGAAGAAGAAAGTAAAAAAAAGAAAAAGAAATATACACAACTTGGGGACAATCTCATTTACCCGTTTAGTTTGTAGCGATCCTCCGTGCTGTCTTTTCCGCTTTTGGAGAAGATTTGTATTTGAAGTTTTCCATTGATGATGCTGACGTGAAATTGACAATACTCCCCATCTATCTTGTCCTCGACACTCATTCGACCATGTCCCATATCAAGACAATGTTTGATGCTCCGCCCCTTGATCCAATTCTGTCTACCTACTTTGACACCAAGCTTCGGCTCAACCATGGTAAGGCTTTTACCGCGGACTGCAGGATATCTGTCAAAGCCGGGTGACGATGAACTTTTCAGGGTTTGTAGCGTCTTGATAGCCGTCGCAAAATCATCTTGTACCTTGAGAATAAGCGGCAAAGCTGGGTGGCAGCATCGATAGATCAGTCCTGAATCTAGAATAAGTGGTCTGTATTCCTTCAAAACAAGTCGTGTGAACCACTTGGCCTCACGAGCTGAAAGTCTGCGGTAGATGCTGTGCAGGTCATCTCTCGTCGAGGTAGTCTGGTGAGCACGAATGCACGGTGAGCTCCACACCACGTTGGAGGCTATACCGTGTAGTACTTGGTCGATGTCCTCGACTGTAACCTGGTCTTGTTCGCTATACAGCGGATTCGGCTGTGAAAGTGATGAGCAATCTCATGTCGGCCCGAACAAACACAAAGAGGGGACCGAAACTGGGAAGACGCACCGTGGCAGTAAGGATTCGTTCCACACAATCCGCCAGATCTACGCCCTGACGTGGTCGTTTATACAGGCTCAGTTCGACAAGACGGGATGCGCCCAGCATGAGAGCCTTGCCAATCAGCTTTTCGAGAGTTGGAGTCTTTATGCAATACACGCGATCTGACCGCTTTTCAGGAAGCAAGGTTGAGAGAAGAGCAGCAAGATCTGTATTGGGGGCATTGAGACAACCTCGGTGCTGTCTGAACCATTGGAAAACGGCTCGGGCATTTGGTTTCTTTGCCATGTGTAATCTGTGGCACTCGTCCAGCAAATCGCAGACCGAGGCAAAGAGCACCGGCATCGCTTTTCAATGAGAATAGGACAGGGACAGCTTTAGAAGGTTCGAAAGATTTCAAATAGACATGGGTTTTCGGTATCCAAAAAATGTAGTCTTTTTTTTTTTTCTTTTTTTCCCTTTTTTTTTCTTCCTTTTTCTTTTTTGGTTGTTCTCAGACTCGGAAGGGCATTTGCACCTCGTCTCGTTTCGCACTCGTGGACAATGGGGAGCGCGGCCAGCGGCGTATGCGCGTACTGTCGCTCTCGCACCCGGACGCTCAGAAGCAAAGCGCAGGATTACGGAGCTCAGTGACGGTGTAACGATGCGTCATTGTTCAAAAAGATGCAGGCATGGCTGGTCAGATCCGTCTTGTCGCGCATCCCTAGCCAGGGCGACAAATGCAGGTCGACCAGACGCGATCTGTTCTCGTGCATGGTAAAAGCGGGTCTGACGCTTCCGGGGGGTGGCACACGACATTGACAGGAGGTCACGTGACGCTTAGGGCGCGGTGTAGGGCACTACTTAGATTTTGCCGCACGGTCAAAGGACGCGAAAAGGGGGAAGAAGGGTCGGCATTTTGAAATAGTTGTTGCCTCTATGAACAGTGTCCAGAGGGTCAAGGTTTCTCACTGCTCGCTGGGTCGGTGATGCGGCACATACTTTGGCAGTTTGGCGGTCAAAGTTGGCGTTGATAAAAAAATATGTGGCGGCCGTGCGCTTCATCTGCCGCCACATGTCTGGCTTCGTGGTTGTTTCAGTATTTTCAACTTGAATGTTCCATGTTTTTTCCACACATGCATGGACCTGACGTGATTGGCGGCTAATTTCAGGGGAGATTGAGCGTTCCTGCAGCCTGCGAGGTGGCTGGGTGGAGCACTCAAGCTTGTTCCCTTGCACCTCCTGTGTGGGTCGGTTGTCGTGGGAAACAAGCCTCCTGGCAGCACAGTGCCAACACTGCTGAGGGCACGACGTGGGGGGGTTTCAGCTGGTGGCTGCATGTGGACTTGGACGAGACCAGATTGTGCATGCGTTCAGCATTGATGGCATTGATGAAAAGGCAAGCGCATAAAAAACGTCTCAGTCAGGGTCTGATGGCCTCACTATATTGGAGAAGACGTGGACCACCGGTCGTCGAGCACGTAGCTGAGCGGGCTGCTGGATGCCGCCAATATCGGTGTCGCATGGCCATGATGGTCAGCTACCAGGCAGGTATCCATGATTTGTTGCAGATACACATCAAGACAGGAAATAAACATGAAGCAATGGCTCAACTGCCGCGTGTCGCTTGGCGCATTCCTGCCCATGAATGCCACGCCGGCCGACACGCCGTTTCATCTCACAAATTGTCCAAGACATCGACCGGGCTCTCGTGCGTTCCAGACAAAGCCAAACAAAGATGCACGCCCCGAGACACACAAGATACTCGTGAGTAACGAGACCAGTGTGGACGAAGCGAGAAACACGGCCCCGGATTGCAGGCCAGCAGGAGAAGCGAGAAGGTAAAAAAAAGAAAAGCCAGGAAAAAAAAAAGGCAAAAAAAGAAGACAACACCACGACCAAACAAATGCATCCACAACATCCCTGACATCCCTGACATCCCTCACATCCCTCACATCCCTCACATCTTACCCCCATCCCTGACCCTGCAGAGCGACAGCTCGTTTCGCTTACCAGCAGCCAGCAGCCAGCAACCCCGTCATTTAACTCGACGTCTAGTACCATTGACCATTAATCTTCGCCCACGGTCCCCCCTGGCCATCTCGGCGCCAGTTCTGGAGTAACGGCGCGCCAGGCGGGACGGGCCAATGGGCGGCGGCTGCTGGCCACCTCCTGGAGACGTCGATTTCCTCCTGCCTGCGCAGTGCGCACCGCGCACACACACATACAGGCACCGGCTCCAGCTCGAGCTCCTGGAACCAGGTTCAGCACCGCCCTCGTTTCCTCATGACTGCAATCCAGCTTTCCACCTGCGCCCTCGCTCGCTGTCACGCTTTTTTCGACCAACATCGCCATCGAAGCCACGGCCAGCTTGCCAACGCTCTGTCCCCTCGGGTAGCTGCTGCTGCCGCCTATGTTCGGCGACGCAGACGCCCCCATCAACATCGACACTTCGGCGCCGCCTCCGCTTCGTCCGCTTCGTCCGCTTCGTCCACCCCGTCTGCTCCGTTTCCTCCATCTGCTCCGTCTGCTCCGGCCGCTCCGTCCCTCTCGTCCCCTTCGTCCCCTTCGTCCCCTTCGCCCTTGTTGACTCGGCCGTCCAAGGCCCAAGACCAGCACCAGCGCCGCCCCTTGTACCAATACCACGGCGTTCGCCGTTCGCCATCGAGAATTGCAAAAAGACCGGTGCCCATGTCCTCACTCCAGGAGTTCCGCCGTCGCTCATCTGTCGCCGATCGTACGACTGTCGAATCGTCCGTCTTTGCAACGACAACCACCTTTGTTCCCCCTGACAGGCCGTGGTCGCCACCGCCCCTGAGAACGGCTCCTGAGAGCTCAAACTCCAACCACAACCACAACCACAACCACAAGTGCGACATCACGACCACCACCACAACAACACTAACAGCAACAACAACGTTGCCAGAAGCACAAACATCGACCCGTCCTTTTAGCAGCCACTGCGATTTTCGAAGGATGCCTCCTCCGCCACTTCCGGCAGAACATGACGCTGCTTCGACGCGGTCGTCGTCGTCGTCAGCCCGTCACGCACACTCGAGCTCTACTTCACGGATCCCCAACAGACTCTCGCTCACCCTCCCAATTGCCCCGCCTACCAGCGACCCGTCCAGACCGGTGCCGTCCTCGTCCTCGTTTGCGTCAATACCAACTCCGTCTTCACTGCCGGCCACGCCTCAAGACCATCACTCTGCCGCACCATCGCTCTCCAGCGTGAATGAATTCATAATAGCAATCGCCGCCAAGGAACGCAAGGTCATGGAGATGAAAGAGGAATTAGCACGTGAGGAGACGGAACTCGCCCTGCTGAAGAAGCAGTTTTCTTCCTCGGACGTACTGCTCAAAAGGGGGCCAGTCAACCAACAGGAGCTTGGCGGCGGCGGCGGTGGTAGCAGCAGCAGCAGAATTGCTGCACCACCAATCGCCGCCGAGCCCGATGCTCCTTTGCCTAGGCCCAGCGTTGATGTCGATCGCAGGACCTCAACAGTGGCCCTTTCGCATTTGAATCAGGGCACCCCGACTCCCGGTCGGAGACGTGTCATGCGGGGCGGTCATACACGCACGCTCTCGTTGCTCTCCCCCGCCAAATCGAACTTGGAATTCTCTGGACCGGACGACCAGACCACGGGTGACAATGCGCGACCCTCATCGACCACCACAGACCGACGACTCAGCCAGGTATCCAATCCTGCGTTGCCAAAGAGAGCAACCTGGCAACCTCGATCTCAGCACACCTCGCCCGTCGTGCCCCAGATTGTGGAAGACCTCAAGATCGGACTGCGGGCCTTTGTGGAAGATATCCGACAAATCACCATTGGCGACGAACCCGTCAGCGGTCAGTATCATCAGCCTGTGCAACGCAGCAGCCCCCATGCTGGCCACTACCGCAGCGAGTCCCTCGGCCAAGGTGCTTCCACGGATCCGGGCCGATCCAGGTCTGTCCAGCACCAAAATGCAAGTCCGGCTTCCGAAACCCCCCCATCGACGTCGCCGCCAACGCCCCTGAGCAAGCGCAAAGATGGGGCTGCCATTGAAAAGCCAAAACCTGCCAAAAGCAAGCACTTTTCTTGGACTCCTTTGGGCTTTGATTCCATGGACGACACGGACTGGGCCAACTGGGAGTCGCCCGCCCCAGTCAAGAGCACCCGGTGGAGCGGGTCCACGATCAACAGTGGTATCATGGATGATACTTTGGGCGTCTCTGAAAATGCTGAGGAGCCGGCTGCTTCAACTATGTATGTGTTTTTTTTTTTTGTCTCTTCATAATCGGTGCTTGTCGTGACCTAGTCTTTACCCTTTCCAGACCCAAAAAAAAAAAAAAAAAAAAAAAAAAGAAGCTAACGTTTTCCCGCCGATTCTGCTCCGCACTAAAAGGATGAAAAACCCAACCGCTGAAGCTCCGATTCTCTCCCCCAGTAAACTCGAGGAACTCTTTCCAACCATGGTCAACCGGCTGTCGCCGAGCAACATCAAACGCACAGCCAATAACCTCCTCGACGAGTGGGAAAAGTCCCTGATGGGCGCTCCCGAAGCGGCCGTGGCTAACAAGGAAAACACGGCAGTATGATGCCGGTTTCTCCAGCTACAACCATGGCAGTAGCGGTAAGCGGGCCATATGGACGAATCTTTGGCCTATTTATATATATATACATATATACATATACAATCTCTGCCCCGCGGCATATAAGCCAGCCTATAGGACAGCGATGTATCTTCTTTTCTTTTGTTTATTTTGGAGGGCAGCCGTGGGTATTGCATGCGCCAGAGACGGCCAGGTGGATGTGGAGCAGGATTCGCGCAGTAAGTATGCGAATTGCTTTTTTGGGGGGTTGGATGGAAAGAGATGGGAAGTCAAAGTACCTAGTGAGTAGACGAATCTTGTGTGAAATGCACCTTAGGTAGATGAAGACATGATGTAATGCGATATGATTTGATTATCTCGACCAAGAGAAGTAGATACCTACTTTGGCAAGGCGAGGCCAACCTCGCCGCGTTCAAGCAGTGACAATGGGAAAAGTGCATACGGGCGCCTATCATACGAATACGAGTGGCTACTGAAGTATCGGGCCATCTACACAAGTCCGTACGCATGTGCGGATAAGTAAGAACCTTTGCAACGTCTCGTCGGATGTGCCGGAAACCCTTACATGTCCCACACACGGTGAGTGGGCACTTACACATGTATGTATGTAGTATGTAGTATTATGTATGTACATATGTATGTATGTATGTACAGGCACATGGTCTGCCATACAAGGGAACAGAACGAACAGCGCATAACTAACCACACGAATCCAACACAGCCACCCAGCCGAGTTGGCCCTTTTTATTCGTTTCCGTGGTTTTGGCGTTTTATTCCCCCGCTACACCGGCCCATCCCTGGTATCCACAAAATTTAGCCAAAAAAGGAAAAAAAGAAAAAAAGAAAAAGAAACAAAGAGAAAAATCAACGACGTTATCCGCCTTTCCCGGGCCACGGGATCGGATCGCTGACGATATAACCCCGTTTCCATGACGATGAGTACACAACGTGGGGGGGGGGGGCTGCTGTTGCCGGGATCCGAGGGCGCGACGGCGTAGCGAGAGTTTTGTTGGTAAAAGTCAAAAATGAAAAAGAAATAGAAATAGGCCGTCTAGTTCCCGTTGAGTTGGGTTCTTTATCGTCTCATTTTTTTCCTTTTTTTTTCCCCCGCTGCTTAGTACTTTTTTCCGATCTTGCGCCTTTTTTTTTTGGCGTCGGCTTGTTTATCAGAACACAATACAGGGTCGAACCAGTCCTGAACATAGAAAGAACGAAAGAAGACACACAAAAAAAAAAAAAAAAAAAAAAAAAAAAAAACAAAGAATAGAACAGACACGGAAAAAAAAATCCAATGGGCTTCATCACCACCTTTGGGCTGCTGCTTACTGGGGCTGTGGCCGCGCTGGACACGGGGAAGCACCCCGAATGGCCGCGATGGTGTGGCAAAGTGTATGAGCCAAAGTAAGGAGCCTTTTC
>AFRA01001459.1:0-10177 GCA_000223055.1 Claviceps fusiformis PRL 1980
CCTACTACCTATTAGAGATATATAATACTATACTAAAAACTACTAAATATTATATATATAGTATATATAAATAATATCCTAATTTTCTTTATAAATTTAAAGTAATACACTAAAAATATAAGAGAAGTATTAAAGTAGCTTAAAGAAGTAGGGCTATAAATAGATATTAAGAAATATAAGTTTAGTATTACTTAAATATAATTTCTAGGGTTTATTATCTTTATTAATAAAGTAGTTATAAACTTAAAGAAAACCTAAACTATTAAGAATTAAAACTAGCCTTAAAAGGTAAAGAAAGTATAGTTTTTTTGTAAGGTTTTATAGGTTTTATTAAAAGTTTATTAAGGGATATAGCTATATAGCTTAGCCCTTTAATAATATTATTTATAAAAATATAAAATAAAAGTAAATAAAAGTATATAAAAAAGTACTCTAAAAAATAAAAAAAGCTATAATCTTTATATCTATACTTAAATACTATAATTTATATAATAAAACCTAACTTAAGACTAATATTTTAAATAAAGTAGTTTTAAATGTATTATTTTTAAAAAAAAAGTAGAATAATATTTAGTAACTTACTTCTTAAAAACTATACTACTAGCTACATTAAATTATAAAATACTAAATAAGGAACTTTTTATAATTATATAATAGTTTAAAAAATAAAAACTAAAGCTTATTAAACTTTAATATAAAAAGCTTATTAAGGTATTAACTAACTACTATAGGCTAAAATACTTTATAATAAAGAAGTAGCTAAACATTAAATAAGCTTAATAAAGTAAAATACTATTAGAATTCTATTTTACTATTAAGTTTTACTTAAGGAAAGAGAATATAGCTATTAATATATTATTTTAAAAAATAAAAAACCTAGCTATATAAAAGAAGAAATAAAAAATATAAAGAGGTAGGATTTTACTTAACCCTTAGATATTTTAATTCTTACTAAAAGTATTAAATTTATAAGCTAAAAAAAAACTTAATTACTAACTTAAAGATACTTTTTTAGTAAAAGAAATTATAAAAAAAAATATAAAGTATTAAAGCTTTATAAAAAACTATTAAAAGAAATTAAGAATAAATAAATAGCTTAAGGAGTAAAGAGTCTTTATATATTAAGAATAGCTAGTAGTGCTAAATATAGTAAACCTATAAATCTAAATTATTATAAAAATTTATTTATAAAAACCTATAATATACTTAGGGAGGAATAAAATACTATATATTTTAAGAGAAAGATATTAATAGCCTTAAATATAAAGAGATATAGCTTAATATATTATAAATTATTATATATATTACTAAGCCTAAGTACTATATAACTAAGCTTTAGAATTATTATAATCCTTACTAGTTTTTAACTAACTAAAATAATATTTAATTATAAACTTTATAACACTATTAAAGAATAAGTATAGTTTTAACTTTATTTTTATAGTCATAAACTAGCTATTTAAAAGGTTATATAGTATTTTATATTATAAAACTATTAAAGTAAAGGTAATAATATAGCTATTCTTTAATAATATTTAGTAATATATAAGTACCCTTAAAATAATTATATTAAACTAAGGGATATAGTTTATATTAAAGTTTTAGAATAAACTCTATAAAATCTTAAGAATTAAAATATAGCTTTTTATTACTTAGTACTTAAAAATAAATAAGTAAATAGAAATTATAAATTAATACCTTACTTAGTAATTATAATTAATAGTAAACTATATATAGAATAACTAGTTAGAATTTCTTTTATTTATAAATATAGCTTAAGTAAGCTTACTTTAAAACTCTATAAAGCTATTATTATTTATAATAAAAATAAGCTTTAATTAAAAGATATAAATAATAAAATTTAACTTCTCTTTAAGCTATATAATAAAGAAAAAGGTATAGGCCTATATAAAATAAATATAACAGGCTATTAATATAGTTAAAGGTAATATAAAAAAGGTATAGAAAAAGTAGAGTATATTTATTAATAAAAAGTATTAAAAGATTAATTTTAATATAAAAGACTAGGTATATATAAACTATAAAGGGTAAATATTTAATTAACTTAGTAAAAAACTTAATAATTTATAAGCTAAACTATATAAAATTCTAAGCTAATAGGGTATAATATTTAAGCTAAACTTATTAATAATAATTAAAATATATTAATAATTCTATATATTAAAGCTGTAAAAAGCTATAAAAAACCCTTTATTAAAATAATATAATAAGTAACTATTAATTAACCTAGTAAATATAAAAATTAAATAATAGCTAAAAATTATTATAGCTTTAAAGATATAATATAGTATTTTATAATATTAAATAGAATAAAAAGGGGCTAATAAAGACTTAGAGTAATATAATACTAAAAAACTCTATTACTAGCTATTAAAGCTATAAAACTTTTATAAAAAAAACCTTAATATAGCTAGGTTATTATATAATTTATAAAAATAATTAAAATACTATTAAATATAAAAAGGATTACTACTAAGGTTATTTAAAGATAATACCTTAGTATAACTAAGGGTTATAAAATATATAAAGTATATAAAAAAGAATATTCTTTAGGCTAAGAAAAAGAGAATATAAAAAACCCTTATAAAGGTAAAGGATAGCTTTAGTAACTTAGCTAAGATAAAGAAATAAAAGTAAGTAGCTACTTTAAAGGCTTTATAGAAAAATATATAAAATAAGAAAAAAAAGGTAAAGAATAAATAAAAGTAATAAATAAAGCCCTAAGGAAGCTTAAATATAAAAATACTAAAGGTATATAGCTTAGTATCTTTTATAAGTATATAATTATAACTAAGTAATAAGCTTATAATATAGTTTATTAATAAGTTATTAAATAAAATATAAAATAAAAACTATAAAGGATTTTTTTAATATAAAGGTATACTAATATTAAAAAGGGGGGGGTAATATTATAAGCTATAGGCCTAAGATATAGGGACTATAAAATAATAATTACCTAACCCTATATAGAGTAAACTTACTATAAACTAAAATAAAAAAAATCTATAATAATATATTTAAAGTATATAATACTATTATAATAATTTTTACTATAGAATCTATAATAATCTATATAAAGCATTATTTATATTAACTATAGAATTAATAGAGTTTTTTATAATAAATACTATAGTTAATAAAGGAAACCTAAATAAATAAAATAAAGAAGTATAAAGTATAGGAAGGGAAATAGAACTTTAGGAAGTTTATTTTTATTCTCTAGCTTTCTTATTCTTTTCTAGTCCTTATAAATAGAAGTAGAGTTCCAACCTATATATTGTCTATTTCCGTCCCTTGACAAGTACATGGTATTATAGGGTAGATGTCACTACATTACAATTACATCTAACACCTAAATTTTACATTACATTACATGTAATGCAATGCGGTGGGCGCCAGGTTCCGCTCGCATTCGTGCTAGCCATGTAGCTTGATCAGCGTGAGCGTCATCTTATGCATTGGCTGTAAAGTATCTGTCAGAGTATAATGGCAACCCTTTATGTTGTCCGGAGCCGCGAAAACTTTAACACGATCAGAGGCAAACGTATTTTTAAAGGTTGCGTTCAACATCTTGCTTCGCTACTACATTTGACTACCACCAAATCTATACTGCGATTGGTTACTGCAACATGCAAGACTCAGATAGACCATTTAATTCCAAATAGAGAAATGCTTGCGCCGCGCCGGTTGGCGTGATCCTATTCGATGATGAACGACCCTGCTTAATTTGTTCCGCTGACTGCAAGCCTGTGTTTGTTGTAAAAGGAAGGCGATTTATTAGCTTTCTTTTTCTCTATGAGTAGATTACGCTGCGTAAATAGCTTACTTCATTAAGTGATCCATAAACGTCTGCAGAGATACATCGTCTGTGAAGATTGTCTGAGCAGAAGCCGCTCCTGCACCTCCATATGGTCCGGTAGTGTGGGTAGTTGACGGATTTAATTTGGACAGTAGAAACCGTGCTTGCGAGCCACCAGCATCACAAACAATGAAGCGAGGCAATGGAAATCGGTCGGTAATTAGATCCTAAAGGTGTTGATTAGAGCTGTACAGTATTATTGTGTGATCGGAGCCAACTTACACGAGCATCTTCTTTTGGTTGCTCTAGAAGTGCAGCAAAATTCTCATAGCCCTCCTGATCCTGATAGCCAGCCTTTCGCCACTCAGCGACTGTTTCTCCATGGAAAATAAGGATGTGGAAAAATGTGTCCAGGAGTAAGATATGTGTTGGCTGAATTGAAGCCGAATCGAGTAGGACCGGCTGTCCGCCGTCTTGATCAAAGGTATATGAATCCAAAGTTGGCTGAATCATAACCAGTGAGTTGCCCACATCCTCGTGATTTAAGACATGGCGGTCAAAAGCTGTTTCGTCAGGTGAATTATTGAAGACTTGCAAAAATTGGCTTCTTCTGAGATGAAACATAAACTGGGGGTATAGTGTGAAGTTCTTCTCCAGCCTGAAGGAAGAAGGATCGTCCTTTCTATAATCCGCAAATCGTGAGCAAAGGCGAATCAGCATCCTGTCTACCCATCGAAGTACATCGGGCCCGTCATCAACCTCAGACTTAAAAACTGCTATACGGGACATAAGAACTGCAGCAGCTTCTTGATCGAAAGACTGAGCAATAGCAGGGTCGCCAGCAGGGCCACTTAGGTTCCGGGCAACAGTAGTTACACGAAGGTGAAATTGTCCAGACGAGTGTTGATAGTAGGTTAAAAATTGTATCATGCCCTTTTGGGGAGTCTGCTGGTGAGTCGCAGGGCCCTGGCTTGCAACTTCAAAGTAGACACCGTAACTTGCTTGAGGATCAATGCCACACATCTTCCACGAGCATGTATTTCCAATACCACATTCAGTTTCTCCCACAGACACCGACTTCTTGTTAAGAGAGACAGCATGACCAATCAAGCCCGTGACCTTTAGCTCTTTGGTTGTTAAGACCTCCAAGACCGCGTTGAAGCCCATGAGAAGGTTTTCATCGCCGTCCTTTTCGAATACACGGATGAAGGACTGTTTAAACATGGAAGACGTGAAGCTGTCCGTCAGAATCATGTGTCCGCCAGTGGAGTTGCAGAGACCTTTCATCTCGAGCAAACCGACTTGATCCAAACAACCAGCAAAAATATCAATAATATGACCGTTGAGTGCCACTTTTCTGGCTAAATTGTCGTAGAACTGGCCAGCATGTCAATACTTATGATAATGCTGTCAGAAGAAAGATAGAAACAAACCTTTAACGCTTTCTTATAGTATTTCACGTTATCACGATCAATGTCATGATGAGATCGTATAGGCTCGCGAAGCTCAGGTCCGACTACCATACCGGGACCCTCAGTTGCAGGTCCACCAGCAAAAAGCATTATTCGGCCACCGGCGTTCTGAAATGCAAACTCCATTAACCCGATTGCGACACTCAACGCAACTCCAGTGCACCTCAAGTTTCGTCGGTCGTTCGCTGTCGGCCAAGGATCTTTTTGAAGAGATTCGAGAGCTTTTGTGAGAGGAAATTCGGCTTGCTGGACAGGCAGCAGAAACCTAGATGCTGGACTTGTGGCAACCGTGCGGCCTGATTGAGTCTGAACATTTGGTCGTATTCCAGTGGACGACAGCCCCAGCATCTCCTGCACCTGCTTCGCCGTATAGTCTTTACTGCCTCGAAACACATAAGATTTTGCACAGCTTTCGTATCCTATTTCGTGAACTTGCGCCTAGGTAATATTGTTAGTTGCAACTTCCTTGGGAGTTTGAGTGTAAGTACCTACCATAGTTCCGAAGGTCACAAGTCCGACGAGGGCATTTTCGGGCAACAAGCTCAAGCTCATTACGAGAGACTCTTTCAACGAGGAGAGCCCATCGTCTTCTTGACACAAATCAACGACATAAAGGAAAATTGGTGGAGCAGGGGCAGGTCGTGATAGACGGTACTCGATTGTCGTATTGGCCGGGTGAAGTTCGGGGGGGATGGCGTTGGCCGTGATATCTTTGTAATGAGGCGGAAGTTGATTTCTGGAGAGGCAGAAGGAGCATATCCATACCCTTGCCCGGACATCGACTTGACTGTGAGATTTGTCAGGTTTTAACGATCTTTCGTTTTAATGATAAAAGACGACATTGACAGAGTCGTCGACTCGCGTGAAATCGAGATTCGGCAGAACGGGAGAAGTAAGAAATATCGCAGTCAGTTTTTAGACTTACCAAAATGGGTTGAGGACGGAGCGACATGGCTGCTTGCAAGTGACGGGTTCGAATTGCAGCAGAGGGGTGTCGGGCTTCTCTTTCAATGGAGTGTATAGAGCTCCGATGGGCACAACCAGCCGCGAGGCTTCCTGGCCCCGATTTAGCCTCGTGAGCAGGACAAACAGGATCTGTAATCATACCATCCGTGAACTAGGGAACACATTCCAACTGAGGCGCACACCGTCCCTTTCCTCGGCTTCGCTCCATTGTTCTTTGAGGGCGTCGTAGTCCATTCTCTTGCTTGTATCAAATTGTGATTTCTCCCGAACAAGAATGATGTGCTGGAGTTGAAAGCGGAAAGACCACAGTTGCAGCAACCTTCGGGATTCTATGGGTTGTGGTTGCCCTGCCACGCCCCACCTGCAGGTGGAGCTTATCACCAATGACGAGTGGCTGCGCAGGGGAATTAGCTTGTTAAATAGTTCTTATTTTTAAACTAGAAAATTATATATAAAGGACAATGTTAGTAAAATACAGTATATAGTCGTAGACCTTACATAGCATAGATTTATAAAAAAAATACAGAGTAATTTAATTTTTAGTTAAAGTATAATTAACTTAAAAAAGAGCTTTAATTACTTAGAAGTAATATATTAAAAAGTACTATAAAAATAAAGATAAGGGAAGTTAAGAAACTGAATTACATAAGGAACTTTAAATTTTCTAATTTTTTAATAAATACTTATTAAAAGTAACGAGGTTATTTATTAAGAATTGTCTACTATTACTCATTAGTGCTATAATTACAGCAGGTATAGAAGCACCTTCTGGGAGGCTTTGCAAGCTAGCAAAGCCAGTATAAGCTAGTAAGCTAGTAAGCTTATATGTATACACACGCTGTATATAACTATAGAAAATTTAACTATTAAGGTTAGATATAAAGTTAAGCATATAGCTATTAAGTTTTTATAAATCTTTCCTTTTTAAGCTTTTTGATTTTATAAAAGCTATATAGTTACGCTAATAGCTGTTATATATAAAGCAAACATTTAAAATAAATTTATAAGGTAATTAATAAAGCTATAGATAAATAAATAATAAAGGTAATTAAGTCTCATGACCAATAACTATAGGAGGCACGCAATCGGCCTGACTAACAGTAATTAGGCGTAAGTAGTAAGGCATATAGTGCCCATTCTATAACTTAATAGTATAATAAGGTAGATATTTATACCTTTAAGCACTAGCTCTTGCCTAATAGCTATATTATAATATGTTTTTTACATTTTAGTTTTTACTTTCCTAGAAAAAGTTTTATATAGCTTTTATAATTAAGGTTTTCTTAAAAATAAGTTAAATATTATTAATTAAATTAAAATATTTATTGCAAAAGTTATTTATTTAATCAATTATAGTTCTGTAATTATTCTAAAAGACTAATTGATTATTATATATAATTTAAAAAAGGTTATTTAATAAGTATAAACTCTAGCTTTTTATATATTTATTTTGTTATAGCCACCCTTAGCTATAACTGCTTACGCTAAGAACGTATAGTTACTCTTATAAAGTCTAAGGTAGGTATAAGGGAATAAGGTATATAATAGCCTTATTATAACTTAGTAGTGCACTAAGGGGGTATATAAAAGGGAGAGTAAAAATACTTATATAATAGAGTAAAGATTTATACCTTTAAGCACTACTTTTTATTTAATATATATATTATAATATATACTTTATATTTTAGTTCTTACTTTACTAAGTAATATTTTATACTTGGCTTTAATAACTAAATCTCTCTTTTTTTAAAAATAATAAACTATTAACTAAACTAAAATATTTATTTAAAAATTTACCTATTTAATTAGCTGTGACCTTATAATAGTTTTATAAGAAGCTAATTATTTATTAAATATAATTCAAGAAATACTTTATAACTATAAATCTTAATTTTATATATATTAATAAATATTAAACTATAAAAGAATAGCTTTTAATAAAAATATTAAAGAAGCTATTTAATTATTATAAGCTATTTATATAGCTTATAAATATAAAAACTTTAAAGCTTTTTAAAAATTCTTTAAGAAAGCTAACTTTACAAAAAATTATAAAAGTAGTAAGCTTAGTATTATTAGTATTTTTAATATTATTTATTTATTTATTTATTTATGTATTCTTATACCCTAGCTAGCTTTAGTAATTTATACTTAGGTGTATCTAGAACCTTTGCTCCTTATGTGTTAAGGCTGGTTATAGGATATAGCTTAGTAGAGTAAAGACTAAGACATGGAGTATAAACTGTAATATAGCTACTACGTAGAGGGTAGTACTTAAAGGCATAAATCTTTTCTTTATTATATAAATATTCTCTTTTTTTTTATATATACCCCTGTAGTATACTATTAAGTTATAATAAAAATATTATATACCTTATTTTCTTATACTTATTTTAAGCTTTATAAAGCTATTTATATATTTTTTATATAAATAGTTATTTATTTATTTATTTATATTTGTACGCTAGCCAGCTTTAGCAATTTATGCTTAGCTGTTTCTAGAACCTATGCTCCTTACATTTTTTATTTAGTTATAGAAAAACCTTTATTAGGGTACTAATTAGCTAATTATATAATTACTTATATAATATTACTAATTAGTAGTAACCTAATAGGATAAAAAGCCTAACTAAATATATGATTTTTTCTGCTTCTTAGAATTCTAGAATTCTAAGTCTACTTTCCTTCTATAAAAAGCTGGTTAATGTTAAGTGCTAGGAACCCCTTATAAGGGCCTACATTCGTCGTGGTCATCAACTGATGGCCGCGGCAGACCTTTTAGCCTAATGGATTAGGCATTGGGTCAGCTATTCTGGACCGTGACAGTTAAATAATTATACCCTAGTTATTTTATAGTTTTTTTCTCTATTATTCCTGCTTCACAACCTTAGTTACCCTATACCTATTAATCCTAGCAATTATAGCTATAACTAGCTTAGCACTTAAAGAGCTAGGGGGTATTTTTTTACCTATTTATATAATATAAAAGTGGCTAATCTGCGCTGTTTAGTAAGCTAGGATAAGTAAGGGGACTAGACCTACTTTAGTCTTTATTTACTAAGCTACTAATTAGCTAAAAAAGCCTCCCTACTTTTCTAGCTAATTAAAGTCTAGTTTTTCCTTAATATATAGCCTATATTATATTAAGAAAAAACTATACTTTAAATAGAAATTAAACCTTTAACCCCCTTATAATTCTTACTAATATAAGAAAAGTAATAAGGTTTTCTATAACGCTTAACTACTGCACTACAGGGTATAAATAGTTATAGTTATAAATAGCTATTAAAAATACTCTTTTTTTTACATACCTTAATTATACTTTAATAAACAAGTTATTATTATTTTACTATTTTTTAAAGTAATTCTAATATTTACTTTACCTCTACATAAAGTATGTTAAAAAGTACTTTATATTTTCTTACTTAGCTTTATTATTTATATTTATTTATATTACTATATAGTATATATATAATTAGTTATATAATTATATTATTAATATATTTTTATTAAAGGTATTATTTTATACCTTTTCTTATATTTGATTTAATTATAGCTTTATAAATAAGTTATTATTAGTTTAATTTTTTTTAAGCTATTATAATATTTTATTTACTTTTATATAGAATATATTGAATATTTAAAAAAACCTTTTATAAATTTACCTATAGTGCCGTAGCAATGTAGAACTAGCTCTAAACCTCTTATAAAATATAGAAAAAATTTACTATATTGATTTTACTTTATTTTTAATAATATAAATACTAAAATATAGGTATAATAAATAAAATAATATTAATAAATATTAATAGTAAATATTATAGGTTTATATAAAGCTATTACTACTTTTATATAAATTAAGGTAGCTTTATATTAATAATACTTTAAGTTACTTTTATATCATTATTTATATATAAGT
>AFRA01001460.1:0-10182 GCA_000223055.1 Claviceps fusiformis PRL 1980
AATAATAGGCATATTAGGGAATAGATAATTAAAGGGCTCTTAGTATTTCTTTTAAGCTAGGCATAGGGGTTAATAGCTAATATCTACAAAGAAATAAGTTTTACTAAATAGCTATAATTACTTAATTATTTATAATAAGACTTAGTTAATTTCTTTAAGTTAAGTTAGAGTATTAATATATAGGGGAGGAAAAGTTATAAAGAGGAATAGGCTAATATATAAAAAGGTATAAAAAAGGAAAAAAAAAGAAATAAAAATAATAGAAGGAAAAATAAAGATAAAGGGGAGGTAAAGAATATAAATAAATAAATAGTTAAAGTAGCTAGTAGCCTATTAAACAGCTATCTATCTAAGTAAGGCTAAGGAGATAAAAATATTCTTAGTTAGTAAAAAAATAAGGTATATAGGTCCTATTCCTACCACTTAGGTTATAATAGAAAGAATAGGGATTATAAAATACTAGTTAAACTAAGTATTGTATTTAGAAAGGTATTTTTTTAGTAAATTAGGAACGTTTTCTTATAGGGTTATCTCTAGTTCCTAGCTATTATATCCTTTAGAATATCCTAGCCACTAGACCTTAAGTTAATAATAGCTATAGTGCCTATAAATATCTAGAATATAGTTAATAATAAATTTCTCTATACCTTTATAATAAAGACTGCCTAGTAGTAAGGCAATGCAAGTTTCTACTACTACTAGTTTAAGGTATTTAATACTTATTTCTAATTACTATTTAAGGTATAAGGGTAAAGCAATCTTATAGTAAAGATTACTTATTTTTTCTAAGATAGAAAAGGGGCTAACCTTATAATAAGAGATCTTAGTTTAGTTATCTAAATAATAACTATTCTAACCCTTTTTAGCTAATTTAATATAAACTAAATTATTCTTATATAGATTAGGAGGTAATACCTATCTATTATTATAGCTAATTTTTATATATACTATTGCTAGTTAAGTAGTGTCCTAGGCTTCCTAGTAATGCTAGCGTTATAATTAACTATAATTCTTTATAGTTATATTCTATAATATAATATTTAGGTTTAGGAAGTAAAGAGGCTTATAACTAAAGTAAAGTTTATAAGGGGAGAAACTAGTTATAGTATTAAGTAAAGAGTTAATATAAAAGATAATATATAGAAGGACTTTTACTTAAGTACCTATATTAAACTTAGCTTCTATAACTTTATAAAGGCTATAGATAAGTATTTAAACCATCCACTTAGATTAACTATTAGCTTATTAATAATATAGTGCACTAGTATAGACCTTAATATTTATAGCTTTATATAGAGAAGTCTACAGATAGGAAACCAGCTAAGAGTTAATATTATAAATAAAACAATATAGTATACTATATAGTAGGTAGACTTAATAAATAAAAACCTATACCTATTTTAATAAAGTCTATACTAGTTTTTTAATAAAATAAATAATAGTTTTAGTAAATTTATCTATAATTATAAGAATATAGTTAAAACTATTATTAATAGAAAGCCTAGTAATAAAATCTAAATAAAGAGTTAACTATAAAATAGTTAGGATAGGGATAGGTTCTAGGGCTCTAAAGGGTTAACCTTAGTAGGGTTTAGCTTTTTAATATTTAGAGTAATAATAAATATATATAGCTAGATATTACTTTATACTATTAATAAAAACTATAGAATAAAGAAAATTATATAACTATAATATTTTTAGATATCCTCTATTATTATAAATAATCTTAAATACATTATTAACCACTAATAGTAGAAAATATATACACTAAAATTCTTTATTAAAATAGTATAAAAGGCTAGAGTCTTAATCTACTAAAAAGGCTAATAGCTTTAATTCCTTAGATTTTAACGCTAATAGCTTAGTGTAAATCCTATAAAAAGATTTATTTATTAGTAAGGTAAATATAATCTTAGCCTTAAGCTTATTTAAAATAAACTAAGAAGTCTCCACTTTAAAACTAATAGTTACCTTTACTAAGTCTATATTAAAGCTAATAGAAAGTATAGCGTATAAAGTTAATAGCTTAGAGAAGGCTTTTATAAAGAAAGGAATAAAAAAAATAGGTTCTTTAATTAAAAGTAAATTAATAGGTTCCCCTTATAGTAGTTAAGATTAGCAATAAGTAGTAATAGGGAATGTTTTAACCTAAGGCTAAGGCTTATACTTACTAATTTAGGCTATATAAGATAATATATTTATATTAGTGTGCTTAGGACCCTATTAGTATTAAATAGTAATTTAGTCTTACTATTACTCTAAGTATAGACACTAGCTTACTAAGTAAAATTTTCCTTTAGGCTTATTTAACCCTAAGGATTAAAAGGTATTATAAATAGCTATATAGTTTATAATAATAATAAACTTTAAGTGGTTTAGATAGTGCTCTAATTTCTTTAGTGCCTATACTAAAGTAGCTATCTTTAACTTAATAGAAATATAATTTTTCTTAGCTAAAAATAAAGCTTTAAATAAGAAAAAGATAGGTTATATAGCTTTATTAGTTAGCCTTTAGTGTAAGCTAGCTCTAAACCCTCTTTTCTTACTTCTATTTATATATAATTTAAAAGGCTTAATAAAGTTTAGGTACACTAGCTTTATAGCTATAACTAATTTATTTTTTAGCTTATTCTAGGCTTTAATAGCTTTAAACTATAGTTTTTAGTATTATAAGTCTTTTATCTTATTTAAGTTAGGCAATACCTTTTTTATAGTAAAATTATTCTATTTTAGGTTTTTAGAAGAAGCCTAGTAAAGGCCTATTACCCTAATTTATTAAAAGGGTTCTACTATATCTAAATAATAGTTAATAAAACATTAGTAGTAACCTATAAGACTAAGACCTTACTTTAGTTCCTTTAGTATTATAAGTATAGCTAATTTACTAATAGCTTTTATTTTTTTCTTTATTATACTAAAACCTAAGTAAGAAATAAAGTAGCTAAGAGCATTAAGTTTATAATAGGTAAAGTAATATTTAGCTAGGGAAAGAGTGTAACTTAATTTCTCTAGGACGCTTAATACTAAGTCTACTTATTAGAGATATATATAGATATCCTTAGAGAATATAATAATATTATTAATATAGATTATAATAAATTACTATAAGTATAGGCAGAATATTAACTCTATTTAATGCTAGAAAAAGAAAGGACTTATTACTAAGCCTATTATACTTACTATAAGGCGTTCTAGGCTATAGTAGGGGGTAATAAAGGTAGTCTTTTAGTAATCCTTTTTTTAAATTAGCTATTAAAAGAATCCTTTAATTAAATTAAAAATAAAGAAAATAATAGAACCTTATAATAATAATAGGATTTCCTCTTATAGGGATAGAGGGTATATATTTTTAATTATCTAAGTATTAACTTGCCTTATATCTAATATAAAATGCAGTTTTTAGTTACATTAAACAATAAAAGCTAGTGTTATAATTAGGCAAGGCTTATTAAGTAGGATAAATTTAATAACTTCTACCCTAAATAATTGATTTAGAACTATATTTATAGTAGCCTTATCTTATCTAGAGTTATTATAAAGTTACTAAGCTAACTTAGATAAATCTATATTAGGCATAAAATTTATAGGTATCTTAATACTATTATTAAATTAACTAAGTTAAGCCTAGAATAAATATAGGTATTTCTTTATAATAGCTTTTATTTAAGTATAGTATTTTAGTCCCTAATAATAGGATATATTAGCTTTATTAAAATTAGGGGGTTCCTCCTTAAATAGTAAATAAAATAAATACCTATCTAAGCGCTAGGGATTCTTTAGTTCTTTATTAGAACAGTCCTTCCCTAAAAGGTTAAAAAGTATAATACTATACTTATTATTAACTATAAAGATATAGGGATTAACTGTAATTTAGTTAGGTATAAATCTACTAAAGAGTTAACCCTTATAAATATAGATTAGGGCTAAACTAAATATAAATATATCTATATACTCTACCTAACTGTTTATTATACTAAATAGTAGGCTAGCTATTATATAATTTAAAATATCCTAAAAGTTATATAGCTCTAGAATATAACCTTTAATAGTAACTAGTAGTTACTTTATATTTAACTAAACTAATCTACACTAGCCTAAGTAAAGCACTACCCTTTTAGCAGTGTAAATATTTACTAGTTAAATATAAGCTATACTAAGTTAGTTTTAGCTAATATATAATACTATAAAGTAATATTTATTATCTAAATAAAGATAATTATTTTTAGTTTTAGCTCCCTACTTAATATATAGCTTATATTAGTATAAAAAAGAGTTGCCTAGTAGTATACTATAAGAAAGGAAGTTAATAATAAAGTAATTTACTATAAAGTTAGTAAGAATGCTAAAGGTAAATAATAGGAAAAAAGGTAGGTTAACTATAGTCTTATAAAGAACCTTACTTTTAATGCCTATTATAGGAAAGGGAGAGATATACTATTTTTTAATAGTTAGGTAATGCTATTTAAGGAAAGGCTTAGAAACTATATAAATACTAAAGCTAGTGTTATAAATAACCTTTACTAATATATTAAGGGCGTAAATAATACTATATAATTAAAAATAAGCTAAGATTTTATATATATCTTTATAAACTAAAAAAATATAAGTAGTCTTAAATTAGGTATATAATAGAATACTACTATTAGGGTTAGGAGTAGTAATATTAGGATTAGGATTAGGAATATTAATATAAGGATTAGAATTAGGAGTAGAATTAAGCAATATAGAATAGAAAGTCCTTAATAATTTTATATTAATTATGCTTAGTAAAGATATAAAAGGAAGGCCTATAGAGAATAGTAGGATGTTATTCCCTAGTAATTACCCTCCTCTTTTAAAGAGGCGTTATTATAATTAAAAGTTTCTATTTTAGGAGAATTATAAGAATCTATATTATCTAAAGAGGTATAAGAGGTATCCTTATATTTATTAATCTTTAAGCTATACTTTATCTTAATAATATAGGCTTAAACTAATTAGTTTAAGGGTTTATAATAAAAGATTTTCCTATACTTATTAAGCTTAAGGTAAGTTATATAATAATAATTACTATAGTCCCTATAGTTATAATTGCCCTTACATTGCTAGTTATTATAGTTAGGATAACGCTTAGAATTACTTAATCTATATTTATTTATATATTAGTTCTAACGTAAGGCTTAATTAATAGCTAGTAAGGGATCCTCTCTACTCCTATAGCTAGGGTTAGGGGAGTTACTATAGAAATAAGAAGTAGCTATTTAGTTTTAGTTAAGTGTATTTAAATAATAGCTTTACTAATTAGCGCCTAAATTATAATAAGGGTTATAAGCTATTAGACGTTAATCTGTCTAAATAGCGGCCTTAATCTATTGCTACTAGGCTTACTACTGCCTCTAGGTAATAAAATACTTAGCTATTAACTATTAGTAAATATTATTAATAGTTAATAGTTTATATATAAGGTTTACTAAAGCTACTAGAATAGGATTTAAGTTATAGGCTAGCTAGTGTATAGTAAGATTCTTATCTATGCTACTAGCTTTATAGTATAATAAGATTTTCTTATTAATATATTTATAAATAAATAGTTCCTTCTTTTTATTAAAGAAATAGTAAAGCTTATTTACTTATAATATAATCTAACCTCTATTCTATTAAAACTACTATAGAAGTAAAGTTTTCTATAAACTAATATTATATTAAAGTTAACTTTTAGTGCTATAGTTTAATAAGGTAAACTAATAATAGCTATTTAAATAAGGTTTAAAGAGAAGGCTTAGAATAATATTCCTTAAAACAGCTTCCTACCTAAATATACTTAATAGCTATTTAACCTTATTAATATATATAGATATAGGTTAATTAGTAGAGTTAAAAGCTAGGAGATTAACCTTAAAGTTATAAGAAAGGGGATAACTTAGCTTTAAGGTATATTTATTATCCTTATATTATCTTAGAGGTAAAAAGGAAGTGTAAGGCAGTCTATAGCTAGGCTAGCAATCCTAAATATCTTTTTATTAGTAGTTAGGTTAAGGCAATATATTTAATAGTTTACTGCTATTATTATTATCCTAATTAAGACCTAAAAGGAAGTATTTAAAAATAGTAGTTATATATAAAACCTTAAAGAGGGGGGAATAATCACTATATAGGTCTTATTTAGCTTAATCTTTTAAGGTATATTAAGTCTTAGTAGGTATAGCCCTAACTATAACTAAAAATACCTTTAATAACTCCTTTAATAATAATAGTAGAAGCTTTATAAATTAGCTAGTATTAGTCTCTATTATAGCTAACTAAATAAAAACTATATCCTATAAATACTAAGATTTATTATAAAGTAACCTAGGTCTAAATACTATAGTTTAAAGTTTAGCTTATAGTAGTCTTAAATAAGTAAGCTACTTTTCTTTATTTTATAAAGGGGCTATTAAATATTCTTAATATTTAGAAGGACTAGCGTCCTTCTAGTCTTTTATTTAATATTAAAAAGAGCTTTAATAAAGACTTCTTAATCTTAATTTAAGAGATAGTATACTTCTCTAGTAAATAAACTAGATTAAATATAAAGAAAAGAGTAAAGGTAATTATTAATGCTTTAAAGATACTACTAAAGAAGCTAGAATAATAGGTATTAGAGAAATATTTTAAGAAATAAAAAATAAAGGAATTAGAGAGGAAAAAGAAATTAATAGTTTAGGCTTTTAATAAGTTTAAAATAAACTTATTAAAAGAAAAGAAGAAAGTAAGCTTAATAACTATAAGTTTAGTAAGGGAATAACTAATTTTAAAACTAAATAGTTAGAGGCTATAAGTAATAAAGAAAAGGACTTAAAAACTAGAAAAGTTATAGGTATTAATAAGCTTTAAGCCTTTAAGTTTTAAAACTTTATAAATAAATGCTTATAAAGCTAATTAATTATTAGCTTCTTTTTTAATCTAAGTTTTAATAAAAAAAGAAAGAGAGGTAACTAACTAATTATAAGTTCTTTCTTTAACTTAAGTCTTGGGGAGAGATAAAAAAGGGGTAAGGGGTAGGGACTATATTAAGTTTTAAAATAAATATATTTTATTATTAAAGTAATTCCTATAAAAGGGGGACTAAAGTACTAAAGTAAAGAAGGCTTATAAAAAAGTAGATATAAGTAAGAAAAAATAGTAGTTAATGCTTAGTTATTAGAACTAATTTTATTTAATAAATCTATAGCTATTAGCTTTTAATTATCTAAACTAAGTTTACTTAAATAAAAATAGAAAGGAACTATAATTAATACTTAGTTAGTAGGATTAAGTTTACTTACTAATTCTATAGGGCTTAAGTCTATTATTAGGGAAGGAGCGCTATTAAAAAAGGTAACTATAGTGTTTATTATTAACTTAAGCGTTTCTTTAGCAATATATTTAAGGAAAATAAAATAGCCCTTAAAATCCTAAGGGTATTTAAATTTAGTATATTTTTATACCCTAGGGTTAGGTATACTATAAGGGTAGGGAATTAATAATATATTTTATAAGTAAATAAAAAAAAGAGTAAAATAGATTTTTAAAATAACTATACTTAGATTAAATTAAGTATAGGGTATATAGAAACTTTCCTTCTAAAATATATAAGCTTCTCTTCTATTATTAAGGATTATTAATATAAGAAAAGATACCTTTCTTAGAACTTAAAGGAACTAAAGGTCTTTTAGCTAATATTATTTTTTCTTTTATTTTACTAAGGAAACTTAATTAATAGTATTTTTAGAATTAGTAATTAAAGATAGATAGAGAGTAAAAAGCTCTATTAGTATTATTAAATAAAGTAACTATTAGAATATTAATAATAATAGTGGTAGAAGTAGAAAGCTTAATTAAGTATTTCTTTTAAATTTTAAAATAGAGAGGTTATAGAAGCAAAGATTTTAACTAAGTCCTTTAGTAGTATAGCCTAACTAATAATTTAAATAGAAAAAATTTATATTAGTAAAAAGCAGTAATTGCTACTATATTATAGCTTATATAAGGGATATAATATAAAGAGAGAAAAGCAATAGTAAAGATAGAAGCTATTGTAGCTATAGATAGGTTCTATCTAAAGAAGTGTAATAATCAAAAAAGAGAAAGCTAGCTAAGGCTCACGGGCGGGCGACCTCAGAAGTGGGCAGCCGCACCACGTGACCTGGTGTGCATACGTGCGTGCGGGACCCAACACCATTTCCGTCTGCTTTTCTTCCTTTCTTCTTCTTCTTCTTCTTCTTCATTTTTTTCCCTTTCCTTATCTTTCCTTTCCTTTTCTTTTTTTTTTTTGTTTTCAAAAGTCATGGCACTTTTGTGACAAGAGATAAGCGTGGGTAGGTACAGTCCAGCCGTCTCAACATCAAAGAGACATGTCCGTGCCGCCCAGCCTGCGGACTCTTTTCCCCCGCCCCCTCCTGAAGTCCTTGGTCTGGTGAATTTGTGAGGGTAGATACATGTATATGCCGTCCCGGGAATAAGCGACTATGGACTGGGATGACGGACGAGGTGCTAGACACGCCGCATCCAAGTTTGGACACGTAGGATGTCAGGACTCAGGAGTGACGAGGCCCAAGGTAGACGGGTACCCGCCCAACTCTTTTTGCCTATAGAGGGACCTAAATATATAGGTTGTGTTGTATATAGCCTTTGCCGCAGGCTTATTCAGTCGCGGCTTTTAATTCACAGCCGTCATCAATCGCGGCGTTGGATGGCAGGTTTGAATCGCAGCCCATGATCATCGCGGCTTCTATCAATCGTTTATTCCTATCAATCGTCCTCTAGATAGAACTATGAAAAGGGAAAGAGAAAAAGAAGAAAAAGAAAAAGAAAAGAAAAAGAAAAGAAAAGAAGGGAGTTTTTTTTTTTTTTTTCTTAAAGAATTTAGAAAAGATTCCTCTTCTGTTTCGCACCTAGCTACTGCTGGGTGCCAAAACATCGTTGCGTTGTGTCTAGGATCTAGGGACTCTACGGCGCCATCTCCGGGAACTCTTTCGAGGATTCGACTTGTGCAGTGTGCACATCCGATAGGGGGATGGACGGATAGGCGAGAGGGAGGGGTAGTCTTACGATGAGACTGGCTCATCGGACATGTATCGAGGTGGTAGTCTTACGTGGGATCGCATGGATGATGTATGCAGCCCTTTTCTCCGTTTCTGGTGAAAAAAATAAATAAATAAATAAATAATAAAAATAAAAAAGATAATAAAAAAACCCCTCAGGCACTTTATTACGTATAAACGAAAACAAAAAAAGCTATCAACCCATCCGTCTGCTTGGAAAGACAGCTTGTTGGTCTTGCTTTCTACAAGGCTATATCCTAGAGGGGTCGCGAGCTATATAAAGCGCCGCATCGAGAGCTATAAGACCAGAGTTATATACAGGAGGACCCCCGTGTCTGCACGACGGAACGATTCTATGGGGCGCGACACCAAAAAGGGAAGGGGTTCCAGAAATTGGGTGGTTGGGCACGTTTACGTGTACGTGTTTCGATTCTTGTATTGTATAGGGTCCTTGTATCAAGTACAGGGTCCCAGATTCTACGCCAACGCCATTGCTCTTCGCGACGAGGGGACCGGAAGAAGAGGGAGATGTTTTGGGCGTGGCGCAAGGCCGAGTTGTCACGCGGGAATCTCTTTTTTGTTCAAACAGCTGATATATTCCGCAGGGGAAAGGTGCGTTCTTTTTCTGTTGACACCCCGTTTTTTTTGTCGTTGCTGTACATACGTCTACGAGGTTACACTCGGGTCGACGCTACAGAGGGAGGAAGGTCCACGGAAAGGCAAAGTGCATGATGGATGGTTTTGAAGATGAATTTTATTTTTATTCTATTCCAAGTCCCCGAATCCCAAGTCGGCTGACTGTTGTGTGACTCGGCACGGCGCTCCGTCTCGTCCCGTTTGATCGGAGCCATCGCCCGGGGAATGTCCTGAATGGGATGTCTTGTCGCAGGCACATCGATGGTTTTGGGTCAATTGCATGTGTTACGCGTCGCGGGATCCTCAGGTTCCTCTTAGCCTAAGCTCTTCGGAGCCCGCGGACCACGATGCCCTAAGTTTAGCCTCATATATCAGGCATCTGGCTAGATATGCCCATACCATACATTTTGTGTGGTGTGAGCATTCCTAGATAGATTATAAATACATCATTAGCTCCTTCTGGATGTAACAGGTTATAAGCTATTACATCCAGAAGGAGCTAATG
>AFRA01001461.1:0-10178 GCA_000223055.1 Claviceps fusiformis PRL 1980
CTAATTAAAACTAACTATAAATTCCCTTATATAGCTAAAACCTTTAAAATAATAAACTCCTTTATTACTTTAATTTAAAAGAATTATATTAACTTTATATCCTTTAAAACTATATAAAAGCCCTTTTTTAGCTAACTTATAATAATACTTATTATTTTAAAATAAAGAAAATTACTAAAGAGCTTTTTATAGTTTACTTTTTATATATAAGTAACTAAATATATACCTATATAGTATATTATAATATTTATAAAGAAAATATAATCCTTTAATCTTAAGCTTTAAAGGAAATAAAACCCTTTTAAATAAAGCTTATACCTTTTTATAGTATTTTATTAAATTTTATTGTAAATATACTAAAAGTTAGCTTAAAAAATATAATATGAGTAATAAAAGAATTTATTATTTATAACTTACTTTAATTAGTTAATTACTTTTTTAATAAAAAAATAATTCTTATTCTTAGCTATAAAAAGTATTTAGTAAAAGTTTAAGCTAAACTCTTATTAAAGAGATTTTACTTTATTAATTAAAAACTATTATAAAAAATTGTTAATAATAAAAACCTTAAGTTTATTTTTAATCTTTAAACTATACTTTTTTATAAGCTAAAAGTAAAATTCTTTATAATAATAGTATATTACTTATAAACTAATAATATAGCTAAGTATAAAAATTAAATTATAATTATTATAATATAGTATTACACTATAACTAACCTAAATATCCCCTAGCCCTTAATACTTTTAGTGCTTTAATATTACTTTAATAATATAGCTATAGCTTTAATTAACTAATTATTTAATAAACTTATACTTAATTATAAGTTATTTATAATAATAAACTTTTTTTTAAATTTAAATAAATCTATTATAAACCTTAAAAATATTAATTTATTAATACTTTAAAAGTTATATTAAAAAAGCTAAGAATATTATTATAATAATAATTATATTTATAAAAATTAAATATAATATCAAGTATAATTTAATAAATATTAATATAAAGAATATAATATACTTTAAGCTATACTTAAAATATAAGCTTTTAAATAAGCTTAAAAAAAAATAATCTTTTTAATATACTAAATTATATAAAGTTTTAAAGTAAATTTCTTTTCTTTTTTTTTATTTTAACTTTTTATTAACTTTAAGGATTTATTTAATAGTTTTTATAGCTTATATTTAAAAACTATAGTAAAGTAAAAACCTTTTTAAAAAATTAAGCTTATATTATTATTAATAAACTTAATTAAATTAAAAAAAGTAAATTATTAAAAAATTAAAAAAATTTAAAATTATTATGTATAATTTTTTTAAAAAAAAGTAAAAAACTTTATATTAATTTCTTGATTTATTAAAAAAAATACTTTATTAAAAATAATTTATAAATTTTTAACAAAGATATATATATTAATACTATTAAAATAATTAATAAATATCTTACTATAAATACTATTAATTAAAATAAAAAATACTATAAAAAAGGTTTTATAATACCTTTTAATTAATAAATATTTTAAGTTATACTAGCTTTATATTTAATTTTATAAATATATATAAAGATTTCTTTATTAATAAAAAATATTAATTATTTTCTAACTCTTAGTATATTATAAAAACTTACTTTAAGCTTACTTTTATAGAAGCTTTATTAAAGTATATAAAATCCTTTACTTTTTATATTTATTTACTTTCTTTTTTTACCTTTTTTTTTATTTTTTTGTTTCTTTTTTCTTTAAAAATTTATATATTATTACTTTTCTTTCTTATATTAATTATTTAAATTAATTTATAGCTTTTATTAGCTTATATAAATATACTACTTAAACCTTAGACTTTCTTAAGCTTTTTCATAGTATATTAAATCTATTAGCTAAAGGTTATTAATATTAGTTTTATTAATTACTATACTAAACCCTAGTAAGAGTTAAGCTAAAAAAAGTATTAATACAATATATATAATAAACTCTTATATTTTTCCCTATTTTTATATATTTAAGCCCTTATTAAGCCTTATTTTTATTAATAGCTTTTTATAAGCTTTTTAAAGAAATTAGCCTTTAAACTTAAAAATAGTATAAATTCTTATAATATTAACCTAATTAATTTACTAGGATTTATATTTAACTCTTATCTTTAAAAAACTAATATTTTAATTAGCTAGCTAAAAAATACTTATATTACTTAGAATAATAAGTTTTATAATAAATATAACAATAATATAAGTATACTTTATATTACTCTCTAAACTATTATAATTAACTATAATAAAAATAAGGATATTTTTAATATAAATAATATTTATTTATTTATTTAATACACTAGTTGGGCTGTTAGCCTAATTCTAGTACCACTGCTACTAAGACTATATAGGAAAAACCCTAGTATAGGGGGGAAAACCTATATATAGCCTTTATTTAAGTTCCGTAGTAGAGCTATAGTGGCTCTATGCTGGTTTTAACTATAGAAAGAGGTACGCTATTAGCTAAACTTAACTAGTATTATAGGAGAGTATATAGTATAAAATAGGAAGTAAACTAGGTTAGTAGAGGTATAGTGGTACTATAGAATACCCTTAAGGGTAGTTTATATATTATAGTAAGTTATCTTAAGCGCTTAGTTTATTTTCTATACTAATCCTTATTTAATTCCCTTAAGCTACTACCCCCTTACCTAAAACCTTTCTTTAGCTTTTATATTTTTATAGTATTAGTTATACTAGCTAGTAGCTAGCTATTACTAAACTAGCTATTAGCTAACTATTAATTATATAATAAAAAGAGAGAGATATATATACTCTCTTTTCCTTATCTCTAATCTCTTCTTTTCTTTCTTCCTTCTTTATTTATTATTTTTATTATAAGTATATCCCTATTCCTATTTTTATAGTAGTACTACTCTATTACTGCCCCTAACTAACTATAGTATTATTAAAGATATTACTTATTCTTATAAATAAGTTAATTATTATACTTAGGGTAAGTACTATTCCCTTCTTAACGTACTACTACTACTAACTTACTTATAGTTAAGCTAATTATAGGCTTAGCCTTATAAGGCTTACTTAATATAAGCTAAAAATATTAAAAAATAATGCTATAGCACTAAAGGTTAATACCCCCTTTTAACCTAAGCTATTACTATTATTAATTTAAATAGGTACTAGTAGTGTATACTTTAAGTATATAAAAGTAAAAAAGACTTATTTAGGTATAAGTATTATATTCCTTATCTATATTAGTGGCCTAGTAGTAGCTAATTAGTTTTATAGCTAAATTTAAATATTATATTATACTAAGAGGCTATTAAGTAAGTAATAAATATATAAAATCTCTATACCTTTAAGGAGCCTATTAATATAAGTATAAGGTAGTATAGCTATAGTTTAGCTATAGTATTAGTATAATACTAATTTATAAGTAAGCTAAGAAGTATAATGCTACTTAAAAAGAGGTAGTATAGCTTATAAAGTAAGTAAGCCTATCTATTAATATAATAGTATAGGCTACTAATAGTGCTATAGTAGTCTTAGCTTTAATTTTAGTTAAAGATAAGATACTGCTATAAGCCTATTATATTATTAATATACTAAAGGAGTAAAATAATATCTTAAAAGAGATTCTATAAAAGGTTTATAAGCTTAGTGTAGTAGCTATATAAGGCTATATAATAATAGAGGTAAAGAATAACCTAAAGAAGGAGGGGGGGGGGGAGAGAGGGGGTAATAAGGTGTAGGCCTAAGGCTAGTGTAGGAGCGTTACGCCTATTTTTTATTATCTCTTAGGTTACTGTTTTTTATATGTTAGTAAATATAAGTTATACATTATAATAATACGTTTTAGCTATAATATTTATATAGTTTCCTAGCGTTTCTATACCTATACTACGCTAGGTATCTCTTTTTATTAGCTCTTTAGTATCTTTAGCCTATTAATTTTAGAGACTTTTAGTAAGTTAGAATTAAGGAATATACCTTATTAATATAAGCTACTTTATAAGTATAGTTACTAGCCTATTATATTTTAATACCTCCCTAACTTTATATTAATTATATATTAGGTATATACTAGTATTAATAAGGTAGAGGTAATTAAAATTCTTATAAAATAATAGAATATAGTAATAGTTCTTATTATTAGCTTAGTAGCTATATATTAGTAAATCCACTTTAGGAATATATTAATAGAAAAGGAAGGTATTAAGCTTAATTTATTTTATATATATTTATATAAGCACTATAGATTTATACTTAATAAAGCTTAAGTAAAGGTAAATAACTTTAGTAATAAAGGTAAAGTTAGGGTTAAGCTTTACTGCTATATAGTTAATATAAATTTAGCGCGCCTATATAGCGGCCTACTCTTAGTATTAGTGGTTTTTTTATTTTAAGGTAAGTGCTTTAATTAAAGAAGGCTTTAATAAGTAGTTATAAAGTTAGTTTAGAAATAGTATATAGTTTAGGTAGTTATTTAAGGGTAGTAGGTAGCTACGCCCTTAGTGTATTAGTTTATATTTAAGTTAAGCCACTATTATAGTATAGGTGCTATAAATATACTTAGCTATTTTATTAGCTTTTATTTATTAGTAAAAGTAAAGTAAATAGTAATTAAAATAAAGGTTAATTAAGGCTATAGCTACCTTAGTTTTAACTAAAGTATATAGTATAGCCTTAAATACACTAGTTACTATTCTTAAGCACTTAGTTTATTTAGAAATAAACACCTTAGCTATACTCTTAGCTTTATTACTAACTTTAGTAAGGGTATAGTATAATTCTATACTATATATAATTATACTCTAAATAACCTATATATATAGAAGTTATATATTATATAATAAGCATCCTTAGGTTAAAGCTACTAGTAATATAAGTATAAGCTACTACTATACTAGTTTTAACTTAACTTAACTTTAGTATACTTTTTAGTAAAGCTTATAATAAATCTATACCCTAAGGAAGTAAGTAAATTAAATTAGTTATACTATATTAATACTAAATTAAACTAATAATATAATTACTATATACTACTTAGTAAAGTATATAAGTTTACTCTTCCTTAAATTAAACTTAAAATCTAATTCTTAAGACTATTCTTAATAAATTACTTAGGTAGCCTTAAGGTAATCCTATATCTCCTTTACTATATACTTATATATAAGTATATTTATATTATTAAAGAAGCCTATTATAAGTATAAAATATACTACTTAGAGCTTAGTATATAAAAAAGTAATATAAAGTAAAAAAAGAATAGAGGAGATTAGAAACCTTTATAGTATACCTATAGTTATAAGTAAGGGGCTAGTAAATTTACTATTAAAATAAAGGTTAGTAATATATTTAGTAGTAAAGGAGTAAGTCTATACTACTATTTATATAAGAATCCTAGTAGCTATAAAGGTATAAGTTAGTTTTTTATAATAAATAGTATTAAAGGCTATTAATATATTTAGTTAAAGTAGTAATATAATACCACTATAGTGCTATACTATATATACTAATTTTATTAAAACACTTAGTATAACTTTTATTAACCTATTTACTTTATTACTTATTTATAGGTTAAGTAATATGCTACTTAATTTAGCTATAAGGGTAAGCTAACTTACTATTACTACCTTTATTACTTTACTAATAATACTAAAAAGTAAGATAAAGCGCTAAGCCCTTACTTTATACTACTTTATTAGGGTTTTACCTAGCTTATAAAAAATAACTACTTTTATTTATTAAAATAAAGCTAGGTAATAGCTAATATAGCAATATATATTAAGTAAGTAGGTAAGGGTCCTAGCTAGTGGCTTACTATATACTTTAAGGTAATTAGCTAAAAGTTTATTTAATTCTAGCGCTTTTTAGCTAGCTAGGCTTTTAATAATACTATAGATTTTATTAGCATTAAAGTAGTTTTCTAATAAAAATATTATAATATTAAGGTAGTTATTAAAATTCTTTAGTATATTATTAAGTTAGGCTTAAGAGAAAGGGAAGAAGCAGTTAGCTAATATAGCTACTTTTTCTTAGTATAACTTAGTAGTTATAGTGTCTATACCTTTACCTTAAATAAGATTAGGGATTTACTACTATTTTAGTAATAGTTTACTATAAAGCTATACCTAGTGTTTAAGTTTCTATAGGCTTTCTCTATAGGTAATAGCTACCTTAATAGTAAAGCACTAGGCACTATACCTTTTATTACTAATAGTTTAGTACTATATCTAAGCTATATTAGTAGTAAGTTATTAGTTTTCCTTAGTATAGAATATTTACTACTGCCTTAACACTCTCTTTATATTTTAAGTAGCTTTTTTAGTATAATAATTTTACTATAAATTTAGCTTAAAGCTACTTTAGGGTTCCCTTAAAACTACTAAATTTATAATAAATTAAAGCTTAGCTATTATTTATTTTATATAGCTATTAATTTCTATAGGTATTTAAAGTAAAGGTTTAGTAAGGTTATAGCAGAACTATATTACTGCCTTAGCTACTATAAGGTTATTCTCTATATATAGCTATTTAAAATAAAGCAGGTAGTTGCTATATAGCCTTAGGCTAATACTAATATAAATAAGCTATAGGATATAGTTAAATCTAGTAAGGTCTAGTCCTTCTATAAATTTAGCTTTTATATTATAAGTAACCTAAGTATAGTTAATAGTACTATCCCTTTTACTCTATATTCTTTAAGTTACTTTACCCTATAGTATTATAAGTTTAAGCTATTACTATATTACTAGCGCTAGAAGTATATTACTTTTTATTAAGGTTTAGCTATAATAGTTTTAAAGTAAGTAGTGCTAATTAAAGTCTTCTATAAAAACACTATAGTTTAAAGGTAAGGCTACTATAAAGTTAATAAGGGGTAATATTTAATTAGGTTTATAAGTTAGGGAATATATTAAGTAAATATAGTATCCTATTAATATTATTAAGTATTAGTTCTTACCTATATATATTAACTATACCCTAAGCTTATACTAATAGTTTATATAAATTATAGTATAGCTACTTTAAGTAGTAAGTTAAAAGTAGCTAAGGCTAGGGTTAGGTAGTTTACTATTTATAGTTTCTAGCTTCTATATTACTATTATATTAGCTTTAGGTTAGGACTCTAGCGCTAAATATATAAGGTAGGTTTTCTTCTATATATTCTAGTATATAACCTTTATTATATACTCTATATAGTGTGTTAGGTTAGGCTTAGCTTGTTTAGTACTATAGCAGCTATAGGTTATTAACTTAAAAAGGCCTCTATAGTAGCTTATAACTGCTACATTAATTCTAGTTAAGTATTAGGGAGGTAGGTATATAGTTTACTAACTTACTTTTATAGTAAAGCCTTTTATAATAATAGGTTACTTATATCTTTCCTTTAGCTATAACTAAATACCTTTATTTAACTATCTTTCTTTAGTATTAAAGGTTTAGTAAAGGCTAAGGGCTATACTAGGTATATAATATATATATAGTTCTATTGTTTATTTATAATATTATATATATAAGACTATATAAGGTAAGGTTCTAAGTAGTTAATATAGTGTTCCTATATAGCTCCTAACAGCGCTAGGTATAATTATTTACTCTCCTTATACTAACTAAATATATAGCAGCTATACTATAGGGGTAACGCATAGTGTGTAGCTATATAGCTAAATTTAAAGCATTTAAAGCATTATTAGGGATAGATAGTGTTGTTATAGGGCTTAGCCTTAAATATCTTAGCTTTATAAATAATTTTAGTATAGTATAGCCTATTTACTATATTAACTCTATTAATAGTAATAATTAAAGGGAATTAGGTTATAGTACTATATAGCTTTTATACTATAACCTTTACTAAACCTTATCTATTAGCTATAATTATATTTTAAAGGATATTATCCTTCTCTTAGTTCTATATATAGTATATAGGAAAGCCCTTAATAATAATACTAAATATACATTAATTTAGCATTACTTTTAGTTTAAAAGTAGTGCTAACCTAGGCTATATTATTAGTATAAGGCTTTGCTATATTTTAGAATATAATTATAGTATTGCTACTATAGAGGTAATGCACTATTATAGTAATAAAAGTATTAATAGCTTAGTTAATAGCTATAATAGTTTCTTTAAGTAAGTAGTTTTATATAGCTTTAGCTATTATACTGCTTTTAATAATAGTTTTATAGTAAATATAAGGTAGTACTACTATTATTATAGCCTAGATTTAATAAATAGGTAATTAAGTAGTGCCTTTAGTAGTAATATTAGCCTAGCTTAAAGCTATTATATTTCTAGTGCTAATAGCTTTTTTTACTACTTATTTAATAACTTCTTTTAAGTTTTTAACTATAATAAGCTTATTAAGTAATAGTAAGGTTAATTTTATTAATATTTTAGTATAGGTTTAAGGTATAAAGAGGCTACGTTAGGTATATATTAAAGCTATATTATTAATATAAAGAATAATATTCTATATACTCTTTAGCACTATAGCTAGTATAAGTTTAGCTATTTTATTATATTTAATAGTAAGGTAGTTTAGTATTTACTTATATATAAGCAGTAGTATAGAAGTAACTTAAGGCATTATTAATATAAAGCTACCCTATTCTATAAGTAAGTAGTAGTAGCTTTATATAAGGCTATAATTCTTACTGTTAATATCTATTAGCATTGCCTTATTTACTATACCTATGCTTTAGCACTAATACGCTATTAAAGATAGGGTAAAACAGATATAGCGATTTTTTTTCTACACTTTTTAAGAGGTTTAGAGTTAGTTCTGCGTTGCTACTACGGTGCGGGCGAATTCGCGAAAAAGTTTAATAATATAAATAATATAAATAATTAAGGAATAAATAATACTAAAAGTATTAAAGCTTAAGCCTTAGTAAGCTAATTTTTAATAAATATAATTAGTAAACTATTAATTACTATTAATGGTATAGTAAAGTATATTACTAATACTTTAATATATTAGTATCTTTATTAGTTTAAAAGAGCTAATAGTAAAATATATAAACTTTATAACTATAATTAATATAAAAAAAAACTATATAAAGTAGTAATATATTAAGAAGTAAAAATCTAAAAAAAAGAATTAAGCCTTTAAAAATACTTTTTATATTTATAATATAGAATTTATTAAAGCTAAAGTTAAAATTAATTAAAATAAATTTAATATTAAGAAAAATAATTCTCTTTATAAGCTATATTTAAAAGTAGTAGCTTATTATATTAATATTTTTTAAGGACTTAATACTTAAAGTAATAAAGCTATAGTAATTACTATAAAGAATAATAAAGCTTAAGCTAAAGGTAAATTAAAACTTTTAATAATTTATATTATTTATAACTTTTTTTAAATAGTTATTTTTATTTAAAAAAATAAAAACAGCTATAAAAACTATTACTAAACCTTTTAGCTTTTAGCTAAAGCTATTATTAGTACTAAATATATAAGTAATACCTTTAGCTATTTAAATAAAACCTTTAGTAGCCTTTTAGTAATAATTAATAAGTTTTACCTTATAAAAATTCCTAAGCTAAGTGCTTATAAAGCTACTATTATAGCTAAGTAGTTATTAAGTATATAAAATAGAGTCTTTATATATATTATAGTATTAAAAATAGCTATAAAAGCCTTTAAATTTATTATGATAAACTATAGTAAACTATTCAAAATATACTATAATAATATTAAAAGCTTTATAAATATTTATAATATTATAAAAACTAAAACTCTAAGAATAGTTAATATTAAAATTAAAGAGGCTATTAAATCTATACTTATAGTAAAGGCTATAAAAAATATAAAATCCTACCTTATTATATTAAAGAAATATAAATTTACTATAGCTACCTTAATTTTTATTATTAAAACCTTTATTAAATTACTTTAAATTAAAGTAAAAGCTATTAAAGCTAAGAGATAAACTATTAAAACCTTAGTAGTGCTTTTTATAAGCACCTTTAAGTTATTTACTATAATATATTTTAATAAGTATAATAAGGTTAATACCTTAACTTTTTAATTAAGTTATTTTATATATAGTAAGTATTAGCTAGTTAATATAAGTAACTTAATAACTATACTATAAAAAAGGGATTCTAATAATTTATTTAATAAAATATTTTAGTATTTTTATTATTTCTTATATTATTATTTTAATAGTATTTTATTATAT
>AFRA01001462.1:0-10179 GCA_000223055.1 Claviceps fusiformis PRL 1980
AGGTCATCGCGGATGTCAGCGCAGTCATACCGGTGGCGTGCCAGATCCCTTTACTAGCTGCGCTAGCTGCAAGCTAGGCAAAAGGATACGCATTAATCAGGTTGGCAAGATCTGATCAATTGACATCTATATTAGTCGGTCGTCGCTAGGGTGGGTGCCAGCTGGTGCGGTCCGTCAGCACGCAGCCTAAGGTTGGGTCAAAGACCAAACCATAACAATTAGCTAAAAAAGTAATAAAATACTTTCTTAGTTAGCCCTATAGCCTTTAGCTAGTTTTCTCTAGCCCTTTAGCTTGTAAATATAGTACTATTTTTTTATAGTCTTTAGTTTAAAAAAAATACTTCCTTAAGTATTCTAAGCCTTTATAAAAGGATTCAAAAATCTCTCTATTCCTTATAGTTAGCCTATAATTATTATAAAGCTTTTTTTCTTCTCCTATAATACTTAAGGTATAGTTAAATACCTTAATATATATAGGGTTTTATAATAATACTATAGAATCTTACTACACTATTTAGTATCTTTATTATATATATTTTATTATTAATATTTAAAAGCTTATAAAGGCTATACTAGCTGCCTTTTTTATATTAAATATAAACTTCTAACTATAATATTAGTTAATAGGTTAGTATTATATTAGGTTTATAATAGGTATAAAGGGTATTAATAACCTATTATTTTATAAAGCACTTCTAAGCCTTATTTATAGCTTTATAAAAAACTATAGCTTTTTTAGTAATTAAAAAGCTTAAAAGTAATTAATTTATGAAATATAAGTATATACTAAATATAAGTAGGGTAAAAATAAGGCTATTAGGTTTAGTTAAGTTATTAATAGCTTTAATAGCTATTTAAAGGTATTATAAAGAAGTAAGGATATTACTAACCTTACTTTTAATAATATTATATACTCTTCTTAATAAAGTACAATACCTTTTAATCTTATTAATACTTTAATAAGCTTTTATAGGGATTTTATTTATATTAATAGCTAGGAGATATATTAAATACTTAAAATTAATAAATATAAAGTTTTTTTTAGTATTATAAATAATTTAATTAAGTAAGCTAGAATATATATTAATTTAGTGTTCTTTAAGGGTATTTTATATTTTATAAGCTTTTTACTTTTATAGTTTAAGGAATTTAGCTACTTAAAATATTATAATAGTATTAATAATATAAAAAATAAGTTAGTTATTAATTTTAAGAATATTAATAAGGATTTTATAGTTAAAGTTAATATTATTTTTAAGAAAAAACTTAAATTAGCTTAAGGCTTTATTATTTATTTAATAATAGTAGTATTTCTTTATAAGCTTTTATATTATATTAATATAAGCTTTTTTATTAATATACTTTAATAACTTTATAAGCTTATTAATAGAAAAGTAGCTAAATCTTTAGTAAAGTTAATAAATTTTAATTTTAAAAAAGTAAAATATAATAGCTTTATTAGCTTTAAAAGTTTATTAAAAGTATTCTTATTTTTTTATAATAAAAACTTTCTTTTAGCTTTAAATTAATATATTTTAAAGATTATTAAGCTTTATACTTATTTTATTTATATTTAAAATATAAAATAGAAATAAAGTTAATATATTAAGAATATAAAAATTAATATTATTAAAAACTATAGAAACCTAAAGGATTCTATAAAAAGTTATTAAGTTAGTACTAAATATAACATTATATAGCTAAGTATCTTTAATTTAAAGGTAAGGTATTTATTTAATGAAAGCCTTAACTTAAGTAATTCTAGTAATTAAGATTTTAGTTATACTAATATTTAAAAGAATACCTTAAAATACCTCCTTAGTATATTTTTCCTTTAAAATAAAGTATTAGTAATTATTAAGTATAATAAAGGTTTAAAAGTTATTACTAAATATTTTATATATAAATACTTAGTCCTTAAGGATTTTAAATAAGGATAACCTATACTCCTTTAAAGAGTTTTCATTAATATTATTATTAGTTAGTAAAGCTAAAGTAGCTAAAAAAAACTAAGTATATATAATTTAAACTGGGTTAGTTTTTTACTTATATTAGAAATAATAGAGGTGGGTGCTATAGAGCACAGCTTACTAAGGTAGTGGGCTTAGTGAGCGTGCACGTACAGATCCACTGCTCTGCAGAGCAGAGCACTGCAGCAAGCTACAGTCCACTATATCTCACGAAATATAGAAGCTTTTGCGTTGCTTTTAGCACTATTTAATTCGCTAAAGAATTTGCAATAATAATATCCAATAAATTATATCTAATATCTGACTTTGCAGGTGTGCGTGGCTGGCAAGAGTGATTCTAACGGTCCGTATAGTTAGCGACTGTAAGGGGGTTTTTTACTTCCTTCCCTTACATACCTACTAACCTTATTAGTGGATCCTAGTTACTAGCTAGGCTTTATAAGCTACTTTTTATTTTCTATAAAATTTATTTATATAGGAAAACGAAAAAATAGACTTATAGCTATATAAATTAGCTACTAATGTGCTTATAATCGGTTAACTTAGTAAAAATTAATATATAACACTAAAAAACCGATTTTTAGATATTTATATAGAAAGAAAGCCTAGAATTTAGCAATAAAGAATCTAATCCTAAGACTTTTTATAAATTCCTCTTTATTAAGAAAAATAGTAAAAAATATATATTATAGGGTATCTACCTTCCCTAACTAAGCAGCTATTAGCTAGCTTAGTTATATTCTTTAATCCATTCCTTTATATCTTTACTAGTTACCTTATAAATCTAACCTAAAGACTAGGCCTACCTTATAGCTATTAGTCTAACTATATAACTATTAGAATAGGCAGAAAAGGTTAAAAAGTAAGGAATTGTAGGGACCTTACAGCTGCAAGCCTATATATATATAACCTTCGGTCGGAATTCCGTGGTTGTGCCACCCGCGCGCGCGCATGCTTGCTAGCTTGCACTAGCTTATAAAGCCCCCTATAAAGTGCTTTTATTAGCGCTATAATTATAGCACTAATAGTAAGGAATCCCCTATAAATAACCTTATTATTTTTAACACCCCCTCTAAAAAAGTATTAAGGATAGTTATTATAAAGGCACTAAGGGTGAAAGCAAAAGAAAAAGTTATATAAAATTTAGGAAAATTCTAAAATAAAAAGGAATTGTAGAATTATAGAGCCTAAAATTAGGGCTTTAGGGTAAGTAACTTTTTACTATAGTAAAGTATAGTATTTTATAAAGGTATTGCTATTAAAAGCAGGGACCTTATTTTTTCTTTATTTTTATAGTTATTTTTGATTTTTTAGGTGTTTTTGTTGTTTTTATGCCTTTAGCTAGGCGTTATTTTTTATAGCCTTTAGCAATAAATTATAGGGGTTTTAAACCTATAAGCTCTAAGAAAATAAGGTGTATAGGGCTTATAAGGGGCTTTATAAGCCTATTAGTAGGCATTTTCTTAGTATCTAGGTAAGCGATTTTAGCAAGCCCTTTTAAGACTAGTTATTAGTTATAGTGAAATTTTAGAAGGGTATGCTTAGTATAGCTATAGAGAGTAGGGTTATAAGTAGTTTTTATAGCTCCCTAGTTATTATAGAAAATTTATATAAGGGGTTTTATAGGTATTTTTAGCTTTATAAAAATCCCTTTAAGCTACTAAAGCTTCTAAAAAGTCTTATAAATAGCGTTAGACTCTACTTCTATTATTAATAAGGCTATAGTGCTAGCCTTCTTTAATTTCTAGCTAATTAGGCCCCCTACTAGCTTATAAAGATAAGTATAAGTGGATTTAGAAAAGCTTCTATCTCTAGTAAAATCGCTATTATAAAATCTAACTAAGCTAGAGCTAGGGCTAGCCTTAGGGGTTTTTGTGTTATTTATAGGGGTAGGGCCCTTATAAATAATAGCTAAATCTTTTATACCTAAAAGGTATCTTAGTAGGTTTTTAGCAGTATATAAATACTCTAAATATAGGCTAGCTAGGGCTATTAAAAGCCACTACAGCGTAAAAGCAATATTAGGTCTTGTTAATAGTATAAGATATATAATAGTACTAATAATGCTTTAATATTTCTTTATATCCTCTTTAAATATAAGGGGCTTAATAAGTTATTATTTTAAGACCCTTAGCTGCAGTAGAATTCTAATAGATTTGTAATTTTCTAGCTTAAAGCATACTAAGGCCTCTAAAATATACTGCTTTTAGTGTATCTTTAGGACTTTATTTTTTCAGTTACACTAAATTTAAACCCCTAAGAAAAGTTCTATAGGGCCCCTATCTTCTATAGGGTAAGCCTTATAAAGGGCTTCCTTAAGCTCCTTAATATATTATAAATCCGCCCCTATTAAAAGGCAATTATTAATATAAGTTATAATAAAGGTATACGTTTTTAAATTATAGAATATAGTAGGGTTAGAGGTAAGAGGGCTAAAACCTAGGTTTTTAAGAACTAAGGTTAGGGTCTATTACTACTCTCTAAAGCTTTACTTTAAGCTATATAAGGATTTTCTTAGTATAATAACTAAGTCCTTAGTAGCTTTATAGCTAAATTTTTTAGCTAGCTTAGCTAGTTATAGATTTTATTTAAGAAATTTAATAAATCCCTTAGGAATTTGCATATAAATAGTCTCTTTTAGGTAGCTATTAAAAAAAGCCCCTATAAAATCCACTTACTCTATATTCTAGTCTTCCTAAGCTACTATAGCTAATAGTATTTACTAGCTAGAGGGAATACTAGTAGCAGTAAAGGTATTAGTATAATCTAAGCCTTCTATTTGTATAAAGCCTTTAGTAATAAGTTAGGCCTTATATTTTAAAGGATTATTTTCTTTATCCTTTTTAAGCTTTAAAATAAGCCTATTTCTTAGCACTCTTTAGCCCTTAGGGATATTTTCTTTTTCTATAAATTTAAAAGTGCCTGCCTTTAGAAGTTGTTTAAATTCGCTAAAAATAGCTTATAGCTACTGTTTTTTCTATAGGCTAGCTAAAGCTTGCTTTTAAGACTTAGGCTTAGAGCTATTATTAGGCCTATTTTCTTTAGCCTTTAGCTATGCCTTATAGCAGGTTTCCTTAAAAAGGGCTGCTAAGTTAATATCTATTTTATCTAAATTATCTAGTTGATTTTTATTTAACTCTAGGTCCCTAGGACTCTAAATTAATTCAGGCTCTTTATTAACTATCTAATTAGAAGATACTATAGGGTAATCCTTAATAAGAATACTATTATTTTAGTTATTTTCCCCCTCTAAGGAATTATCCTATAGAAGGTTCTAAGGGGCACTTAAATCCCCCTCTAAAGAGATATCCCCTATAGAAGACCTATAGAGGCTTAAATTTATAGGGCCTATAGGTTCTATAATTCTTATAAAGCTAGGTTTAGTAACTAGTCTTTTAGAAGAAATATAAACTAAGTAGGTCTTAGAACCTAAATTAGCTAATAACCTTTTAGGGATAGTCCTAGGGGCTAGTTTTTAAGCTTTAGGTCTTTTTTTATAGGAATTAAAACCTTACAATAAAAGCTAATAGCCTTAATACTCTTATAATTAGCAGCGCTAATCTCTAAGGTAATTAGGGCATTTTCTTTAAAATCTGTAGCTAATAATTGTGTTAGGCTAGCTAGTTTTATGGAATTTACTATTATATTTATAAGATTTATAATAGCAAAAATAATAAAATTCTATAGATATAAGGGTAGACTAGACCAGTATAGGGTAGCCCGCAGTCTATCTATTATAACACAGATAGCCCTCTTAGCTAGCCTATTTTGCTTATAAATATAAGGGGAAGAAGTAGTAAATTTTATCCCCTTTTTTGCTAGCCACTGCTAGTAAGCAGAATTAACCTCTCTACCCTTATTAAAATATAGATGTTTAGGGTAGGTACTAAAATTAAGCTTTAGGGATCTAAAAAACCCCTTTATAGCTAGGAAAACACTAGGGCCCTCCTTATTTAGCAAAGAAAATAGCTACTTATATTTAGTTTTTTAGTCTACTAAAATAAGGTATATAGGGTGCTTATTATAAGGCATAGGGCTTATCTTTACTATATCCCCCTCTAGTCTATCTAAAGCCCTAAGGGGGTTTAGAATTAGGGTCTTAAAACGCCTTTTAACTACTTTTATTTAATTATAGGTTAAGTAGTTAAAATCCTTTTCTTTAACCTTAGAAAAATCCAGGATTTCCTTAGCTAATAAGCTAGTTTTCTTTAGCAATAGTAGACCTAGGTGCCCTAGTCTAATATACTAGATTCTAGCTAATCTTAGCAAATTTTAGTATAAATTTAGCTTAGGGTCTTTTATAAGATCCCCTATAAGCTCTTTTTTAGCCACTATAACACCTTTTTTAATAGCTTCCTGCTAGGCCCCTTAAGAATTATAGGCCTCTTAGAGAGCTATTAAAGGCCTAGGGCCTATCTTAGTAGGATTTTTAGATACTAAATCCACTAAAGCCTTTTTTATAATTTTTCTAGGGGCCTCTAATAGCCCTATATTAGAAGGAAAGACTTTTGTAAATTTAGGTGCCTAGCTTATAAGCTTTAGTGAAGAAGGTGCTACTAAATTAGTGGGTTCTAGGTTAGAACTCTCTAATTCTTTAATTTCTAGAGCTTCCTTAGCCCATACAGGTTCCTTAAAGGGAATTTAGACCTTTATAGGGTAACTAGTAACTATATAACTAAAATAACTATTATAGTGCCTATAAGGGCAGCTAAAAGGAGATTTTAAAAGGGGGGTATTAGTATTCTTAAGCTAAATAAAAATTCTATGCTTTTTAACGTTTAAAATACTAATATAAGACCTATTAGCTAAGAATAGCGAATTCTTATATATATAGCCTCCTACTAAATAGTGCTTTAGTCCGCTTACTATATTTATATCTAATTTAGGAAAATATAGTGCATTTTATAGGACTAGGGGCCTGTATTTATTAGGATTTTACTAATATAAAACTAAGAATTTAGCTTTTTTATATCCCTTAGGATAGATAGGACCACTACTAGTGGTTATAAGCCTAGCTTCCCTTTTTTTATAAGGTATATAACTTATAAAATATTCCTTAGAATTAACTAAGTAAATAATAGAACCTATATTATAAAGAAAAGAGTTTTTTATCTCTTTATTATGGAAATTAAAGGCTTTAGAGGATATTTTATCCTCTAGCTTATTAACTTTAATGCTAGCTTTACTAAGAGTAGTAGATTCTTAAGAATAAATACTAGAATCTTCACTAGAATTACTGCTAGCACTAGAGCTACTAGGTCTTTTATAGGGCTCTAAAGCCTCTAAAGAAAGGTTAAAATTTCCTAGCATAAAGGATCCCTCTTAACCCTTATTATTATCCTTAGCCTTTTTAGAGGATTTTTTGCCCTAACTTTTCCCCTTTTTCTTAGAATTAGGGTTAGAATTTCCCTTATTTTCTTAGGGGAAATTCTTCTTTTTCTTTTTATCCTTATTAGGATATTTAGAGGTCTTATTTTCTTTAGAGCCTCTATATATAGATTCTTTAGAAGCAGTAGCTCTATAATTTAGAGCTTTAGATACTAAAGAGCTCTTATCCCTTTACTCTTTAAGTAAATTAGCTATAAGAAATTGTAAATTTAGTGCCCCTATAGGGGCCCCTAAAGCCCTATTAGTTCTTATAGAAAAACGTTGCCTTTTAGCCCACTAAGGAAAAGTTAACTTTAAAGCTTATAAATATTAGTTTACTTAGTCTATAGGCTCTATAAAAACACTTACTAAATTTAGCCTAGTTAGTAAGTTATTAAATAAAGCATTAAAAGACTCTAGGGACCCCTTATAACCTTAGAGATTTAGGCTATAAAATTGATTATAAAGGGTACTATGCTATATTTTAGAACTCTAAGAATACTACTGGATTAAAACACTATATACCTCTAAGGGGTCTTTTTACTAAATTATAGCATTTTAGGGGCTTTTAGTGCAGCTATCTCTTAAAAGCATAAGAATTATAGCTTAGTTAGAATTGCTAAGGTTTTTAGTAATACTAGGATTTTCTAAGAAATTAGGCATTCTTAGTGCCCTAAATTAGATATTTAGGGCCTGCTTCCACTAATCAAAATTTTCTAGCCCCTTTAGCCTAGCCCCCTCTAGAAAGCTATAAACCCTTTTATTAAATTCTTTAATAATAGAATTATTAAAAGAGTTTAGAATATTAGAATTTTTAGAGCTTTCCTAAGGTTTTTTTTATATTAGCTTAGCTATAGGTTTTAAAGCTATAGCTAGGGTAGAGATAACGGTAGCTACTAACATTTCTAATTTTTCTAAAATATTAAAGATATTATTATTTTATTATAAAATCTATTAGTTTACATGCTTTACCTATAACTACTCTAGGGTAGGGACCCCTTAGCTAATTTAGCTTAAATCTCTTAAATCTATTTTTTTTTTTTATTTAATATTTTTAGAAGTAGGAATTCTTCTTTCTACTCTTTTATAAAAGGTAGTCTTCTAAGTTATAGTAAGGTTACTATATATTTTTTTCTTTTTATAGAAGTAGGAACTCTTCTATATCTTGTTTTTTATTTTATTTATAAGAGGTTCTTATAAGGTAAAATATCCCTTTTTTCGCTAATTCTAAATTTTTATAGAAGTAAGAATTCTTTTATACTATATTCTTTCCTATTTTATAGAAAGGAAAACTTCTCTTTAGTGAATTTATTCTTTTTATAAAAGGAATAAGTAGCTTCTACACTCTTTATAAATATAGTAATATTTTCCTTTATTATAGAAAAATTTAGTAAATTTTCTAAATACTAAAAGTTCTCTTTTAAGCTTATAACTTATTAGAAATAATAGAGATAGGTTCTATAGAGTATAGCTTACTAAGGTAGTAGGCTTAGTAAGTATATATATATAAATCTACTGCTCTATAGAGCAGAGCACTATAGCAAGCTATAGTCCACTATATCTTATAAAATATAGAAGCTTTTACATTGCTTTTAGCACTATTTAATTTGCTAAAGAATTTATAATAATAATATCTAATAAATTATATTTAATATCTAACTTTATAGGTATACGCAGCTAGCAAGAGTAATTCTAATAGTCTATACAGTTAGGGACTATAAAAGGGTTTTTTACTTCCTTCTCTTATATACCTACTAACCTTATTAGTAGATTCTAATTACTAGCTAGGCTTTATAAGCTACTTTTTATTTTTTATAAGATTTATTTATATAGAAAAATAAAAAAAATAGGCTTATAGCTATATAAATTAGCTACTAATATGCTTATAATTAATTAACTTAGTAAAAATTAATATATAACACTAAAAAACTAATTTTTAAATATTTATATAGAAAGAAAGCCTAGAATTTAGTAATAAAGAATCTAGTCCTAAGACTTTTTATAAATTCCTTCTTATTAAGAAAAATAGTAAAAAATATATATTATAGAGTAGCTACCTTCCCTAACTAAGTAGCTATTAGCTAGCTTAGTTATATCCTTTAATCTATTCCTCTATATCTTTACTAATTGCCTTATAAATCTAACCTAAAGACTAGGCCTACCTTATAGCTATTAATGCAACTGTGTAATTATTAGAATAGGCAGAAAAGGTTAAAAAGTAAGGATTTGTAGGGACCTCGCAGCTACAAGCCCACGCACACGTAACCTTCAGTCGGAATTCCGTGGTTATGCCACCCGCGCGCGCGCATGCTTGCCGGCTTACACTGGCTTACAAAGCCCCCTATAAAGTGCTTCTATCAGCGCTATAATTATAGCACTAATAGTGAGGAATCCCCTATAAATAACCCTGTTATTTTTAACAACTTATATATTCTAAATATAAAGAATATATTTATAAATTCCTATATATAGTCCTTAGTATTATTATTATTATTTATAAAGCTTTTATTATTATTATTTTCCTTAAAAAAACCTTTAAAGGTTTATAAAAAGGTAATAAATTTCTTATTAATTAAAGGGTTTTTATACCTACTACTTTTTTACTACTTCTTCTTTACTTATTATTACTTATTTTAAGGGTAGTTTATAAATTAGTATCTTTATTCATTATAAATAAAGTATTTTTATAGAAAAAAGGAAAAATAAAGAGGTTTTTTTATAATTTAAGATTTTAGAATATAAAGTTATAATAGCTTCATTATATTTTCTATTTATAAATAATATTTTATTTTTTATAGAAAAGGTATTACCTTTTATTATTTATTATATAAAGATTATAGCC
>AFRA01001463.1:0-10167 GCA_000223055.1 Claviceps fusiformis PRL 1980
ATAAGCTAGCTATCCCTAGCTAGCCTAATTAGGTTAGGTTTATAAAGTCTAACACTAATTAGTAAGAACCTTCTAAGCTAGTTTTTATAAATTATAGTAGGGAATTAAAATTCTATAGCTAACTAGAATTATTAATCCTAATATTAGCTAGCCTACTAAGACCTAAGATCTCTAGCTTATAGCTAGACTTAACGCTTAAAATAGACCCGCTAATTTAGAATTTTTCTATAACTTAACACAGTTAGGACTTAAATACATGCAATTACTACTAGCTATTATAGTCTAGAATTAGCTAACCTAATGCCTAATTTATTAGGCTAAAAGGTCTACTATAGCTATTAGTTAATGACTACGGCAATATAGGCCCTTATAAGGCATTCACAACACGTAACATTTATAAATATTTCTTAAAATAGTCTTTCTAGCATTAGTAATGCTACTAGCTTACTGTAAGGTTAATATAACCTTAGCTTATTAAGCTAATAACTTATATAATTACTAACATAGGTTTTAACATTCTATCTTAGTCTTAGCTAGAAATATTAGCTTATAACTTATTTAATTATCTTACTTACCCCCTAGTAGGCTATTACTAAGTTATTATAAGTTAGCTATAAAATTTTGCTTCTTATACTAGCTAGAATATCAGCCTAGTTTTTATATAATAGTAGTCTATTTTTATTAACTAACTAAGTAATACTCTTTAGGGATACTAATGCCTTACTACTACTTAATAGCTTTAATTATTATTATATTAAAGTATTTCTTAATTATATAGACTTTAAAGACTTAAATATTAAAGTAACTAATTTTTTATAATTAGCTTACTTGAAAATTAACTTAATAAAGGTTCTTTTAATAATTACTAACCTTTTTATAAGCTTTTAATAAGTTTTTTCTTGAAATAAAAGTTTATTACTTTATAAATAAAGCTAACTTAAATACTTTATAAAGTTAAAGAAAGGTTTAGTTTTATTTTTTAAAACTTCTTTATTTTAGCTACCTATTTCCTTATTTACTATACCTTTATTATATATAAGTCTTTTAAGTAAAAGTCTATTATATAATAAATAAAGCTAACTTCAATATTTTTTAAAGCTAAGAAAAGTTTTAGTTTTATTTTTTAAAACTTCTTCATTTTAATTACTTATTTCCTTACTTATTATATTTATATTACTTATAAGCTAGTTCTTTAGTAATACTTTAGTATTTAAGCTTAAATTATAAGGTAAAGAAATAAAAGTAAGTAGTGTGTTGCGAAAAACTTTTCGCAAATTCGCCCGCACTGCAGTAGTGACGCAGAACCGACTCTAAACCTCTTAAAAAGTATAGAAAAAGAATTACTATATTTATTTTACCCTATCTTTAATAGTGTATTAGTACTAGAGCGTAGGTATAGTAAATAAGGCAATACTAATAGATATTAATAGTAGGAATTATAGCCTTATATAAAGCTACTACTACTTACTTATAGAATAAAGTAGCTTTATATTAATAGTGCTTTAAGTTACTTTTATACTACTATTTATATATAAGTAAATACTAAACTACCTTACTATTAAATATAATAAAATAGCTAAACTTATACTAGCTATAGTACTAAAAAGTATATAAAATATTATTCTTTATATTAATAATATAGCCTTAATATATACTTAATATAGCCTTCTTATACCTTAAACCTATATTAAAATATTAATAAAATTAACCTTATTATTACTTAATAAGCCTATTATAATTAAAAACTTAAAAAAAGTTATTAAATAAGTAATAAAAAAAGCTATTAGCGCTAGGAATATAATAGCCTTAAGCTAAGCTAGTATTACTACTAAAAGCACTACCTAACTACCTATTTATTAAATCTAGGCTATAATAGTAGCAGTACTGCCTTATATTTACTATAAAACTATTATTAAAAGTAATATAATAGCTAAAGCTATATAAAATTACTTACTTAAAGAAACTATTATAATTATTAACTAAGCTACTAATACTAATACTGCTATAATAATGCATTGCCTCTATAGTAGTAATACTATAATTATATTTTAAAATATAGCAAAGCCTTATACTAATAATATAGCCTAGGTTAGCACTACTTTTAGACTAAAAGTAATACTAAACTAATATATATTTAGTATTATTATTAAGGGCTTCCTTATATACTATATATAGAACTAAAGGAAAAATAATATCCTTTAAAATATAATTATAGCTAATAAATAGGGTTTAGTAAAGGTTATAGTATAAAAGCTATATAGCACTATAACTTAATCCCCCTTAATTATTACTATTAATAGAGTTAATGTAGTAAATAAGCTATACTATACTAAAATTATTTATAAAGCTAAGATATTTAAGGCTAAGCCCTATAATAACATTATTTATCCTTAATAATACTTTAAATGCTTTAAATTTAGCTATATAGCTATATACTATATATTACCTCTATAGTATAGCTACTATATATTTAGTTAATATAAGGAGAGTAAATAATTATACCTAGCGCTATTAGGAGCTATATAGAAACGCTATATTAACTGCTTAGGACCTTACCTTATATAGTTTTATATATATAATATTATAAATAAATAATAAAACTATATATACACTATATACCTAATATAGCCCCTAGCCTTTACTAAACCTTTAATACTAAAGAAAAATAGTTAAATAGAGGTATTTAGTTATAGCTAAAGGAGAGATATAAGTAATCTATTATTATAAAAGGCTTTACTATAAAAGTAAGTTAGTAGACTATATACTTACCTCCTTAATACTTAATTAAAATTAATATAGTAGTTATAAGCTACTATAAAGGCTTTCCTAAGTTAATAACCTATAGCTACTATAGTATTAAATAAGCTAAGCCTAACTTAATACACTATATAGAGTATATAATAAAGGTTATATACTAGAATATATAGAAGAAAACCTACCTTATATATCTAGCGCTAGAGTCCTAACCTAAAGCTAATATAATAGTAATATAGAAGCTAGGAACTATAAATAGTAAACTACTTAACCCTAGCCTTAGCTGCTTTTAACTTACTACTTAAAGTAACTATACTATAATTTATATAAACTACTAATATAGGCTTAGGGTATAGTTAATATATATAAGTAAGGACTAGTGCTTAATAATATTAGTAGGATACTATATTTACTTAATATATTCCCTAACTTATAAACCTAATTAAATATTACCCCTTATTAACTTTATAATAGCCTTACCTTTAAACTATAGTGTTTTTATAAAAGACTTTAACTAATACTACCTACTTTAAAACTATTATAGCTAAATCTTAATAAGGAGTAATATACTCCTAGCACTAGTAATATAATAGTAGCTTAGACTTATAATACTATAGGGTAAAGTAACTTAAAAAATATAAAATAAAAGGGATAGTACTATTAACTATACTTAGGTTACTTATAATATAGAAGCTAAATTTATAGAGAGACTAGACCTTACTAGATCTAACTATATCCTATAGCTTATCTATATTAGTACTAGCCTAAGGCTATATAGTAACTGCCTACTTTATTTTAAATAGCTATATATAGAAGATAACCTTATAATAGCTAAGGTAGTAATATAGTTTTACTATAACCTTACTAAACCTTTACTCTAAATACCTATAGAAATTAATAGCTATATAAAATAAATAATAGCTAAGCTTTAATCTATTATAAATTTAGTAGTTTTAAGAGAACTTTAAGGCAGCCCTAAGCTAAATCTATAGTAGAATTACTATACTAAAGAAGCTACTTAGAATATAAAAAGAGTGTTAAGGTAGTAGTAAATATTCTATATTAAAGAGAACTAGTAATTTACTATTAATATAGTTTAGATATAATACTAAACTATTAGTAATAAAAGGTATAGTTTCTAACGCTTTATTATTAAGGTAGCTATTACTTATAGAGGAAGCCTATAGAAACTTAAATACTAAGTATAGCTTTATAGTAAACTATTATTAAAATAGTAGTAAATTCCTAATCTTATTTAAGGTAAGGGTATAGATACTATAACTATTAAGTTATATTAAGAGAAAGTAGCTATATTAGCTAACTACTTTTTCCCTTTCTCCTAAGCCTAACTTAATAATATACTAAAGGATTTTAATAACTACCTTAATACTATAATATTTCTATTAAAAAACTACTTTAATATTAATAAAATTTATAGTATTATTAAAAGCCTAGCTAGTTAAAAGGCACTAAGACTAAATAAACTTTTAGCTAGTTACCTTAAAGTATATAGTAAGCTACTAGCTAGAACCCTTACCTACCTACTTAATATATACTACTATATTAGCTACTATTTAGCTTTATTTTAATAAATAAAAGTAGTTATTTTTTATAAATTAAGTAAGACTTTAATAGAGTAGTATAAAGCAAGGGCTTAGCACTCTATCTTACTTTTTAGTATTATTAATAAAGTAATAAAGATAATAATAATAAGTTAGCTTACCCTTATAGCTAAATTAAGTAGTATACTACCTAACCTATAAATAAGTAATAAAGTAAATAGGTTAATAAAAGTTATACTAAGTGTTTTAGTAAAATTAGTATATATAATATAGTACTATAGTAGTATTATATTACTACTCTAACTAAATATATTAATAGCTTTTAATACTATTTATTATAAAAGACTAACTTATACCTTTATAGCTACTAGGATTCTTATATAAATAATAGTATAAACTTACTTCTTTACTACTAAATATACTATTAACCTTTATTTTAATAGTAAATCTACTAGCCCTTTACTTATAACTATAGGTATACTATAGGGGTCCTTAATCTCCTTTATTCTCTTTTTACTTTATATTACCTCTTTATATACTAAGCTTTAGGTAGTATATTCTATACTTATAATAAGCTTCTTTAATAATATAAATATACTTATATATAAGTATATAGTAAAGGAGATATAAAATTGCCTTAAGGCTACCTAAGTAATTTACTAAGAATAATTCTAAGAATTAAGTCTTAAGTTTAATTTAAAGAAAAGTAAACTTATATACTTTATTAAGTAGTATATAGTAATTATATTACTAGTCTAACTTAGTATTAATATAATATAACTAGTCTAATCTACTTACTTCCTTAGGGTATAGATTTATTATAAGCTTTATTAAAAAGTATATTAAAGTTAGGTTAAGTTAAAACTAATATAGTAGTAGCTTATACTTATATTGCTAGTAGCTTTAACCTAGGGATACTTATTATATAATATATAACTCCTATATATATAGGTTATTTAAAGTATAATTATATATAGTATAGAATTATACTATACCCTTACTAAAGTTAATAGTAAAGTAAAGGGTATAGCTAAGGTATTTATTTTTAAATAAACTAAATACCTAAGGATAGTAACTAATGTATTTAAAGCTATACTATATACTCTAGTTAAAATTAAAGTAGCTATAGCTTTAATTAACCTTTACCTTAGCTACTATTTACTTTACTTTTATTAATAAATAAAAGCTAATAGAATAGCTAAGTATATTTATAGTGCTTATACTATAATAGTGGCTTAACTTAGATATAGACTAATACACTAAAGGCATAGCTACCTACTACCCCTAAATAACTACCTAAACTATATATTATTTTTAAATTAACTCTATAATTACTTATTAAAGCCTTCTCTAACTAAAGCACTTACTTTAAAATAAAAGAACTACTAATATTAAAAGTAAGCTACTATATAGGCATACTAGACTTATATTAACTATATAGTAGTAGGGCTTAACCCTAACTTTACCTTTACTACTAAAGTTATTTACCTTTACTTAGGCCTTACTAAGTAGAAATCTATAGTGCTTATATAAATATATATAGAATAAATTAGGCTTAATACCTTCCTTTTTTACTAATACATTCCTAAAGTAAATTTACTAATATATAGCTACTAGGCTAATAATAAAAACTATTATTATATCTTACTATTTTATAAGAATTTTAATTACCTTTACTTTATTAACACTAGCATACACTTAATATATAACTAATATAAAGTTAGGGAGGCATTAGAATATAATAAGCTAGTAACTATACTTATAAAGTAGCTTATATTAATAAGGTATATTCCTTAATTCTAACTTACTAAAAGTCTTTAAAAATAATAAGCTAAAGATACTAAAGAACTAATAAAAAAAGGTACTTAGCGTAGTATAGGCATAGAAACGCTAGGGAACTATATAAATATTATAGCTAAAATGTATTATTATAATGTATAACTTATATTTACTAATATATAAAAAACAGTAGCCTAAGAAATAATAAAAAACAAGTATAATGCTTCTATACTAGCCCTAGGCCTATACCTTATTACCCCCCCTCTCCCCCCCCCTCTCCTTCTTTAGGTTATCCTTTACCTCTATTACTATATAGCTTTATATAGCTATTATACTAAGCCTATAAACCTTTTATAAAATCTCTTTTAAAATATTATTTTACTTCTTTAGCGTATTAATAATATAGTAGGCCTATAGTAGTATCTTACCTTTAACTAAAATTAAAGCTAAAACTACTATAATACTACTAGTAGCCTATACTACTATATTAATAAATAAGCCTACCTACTTTATAAGCTATACTACCTTTTTTTAAGTAGTATTATACTCCTTAGCTTACTTATAAGTTAGCACTATACTAATACTATAGCTAAACTATAGCTATACTACCTTATACTTATATTAATAGGCTCCTTAAAGGTATAGAGGTTTTATATATTTATTACTTACTTAATAGCCTCTTAGTATAATATAATATTTAAATTTAGCTATAGAACTAATTAGCTACTACTAAGCTATTAATATAGATAGGGAATATAATATTTATATTTAAATAAGTCTTTTTTACTTTTATATACTTAAAGTATATACTACTAATACTTACTTAAATTAGTAATAGTAATAGCTTAAGTTAAAAGGGGGTACTAACCTTTAGTGCTATAGTACTATTTTTTAATATTTTTAGCTTATATTAAGTAAGCTTTATAGGGCTAGGCCTATAATTAGCTTAGCTATAAGTAAGTTAGTAGTAGTAGTATATTAAAAAGGGAATAGTACTTACTTTAAATATAATAATTAATTTATTTATAAGGGTAGGTAGTATCTTTAATAATACTATAGTTAGTTAGGGGCAGTAATAGAGTAGCGCTACTATAAAAATAAAAATAAAAATATACTTATAATAGAAATAATAAATAAAGAAAAAAGAAAGAAAAGAAAAGGTTAAGGATAAGGGAAAGAGAGTATATATATCTCTCTTTTTTTATTATATAACTAATAGTTAGCTAATAGCTAGTTTAATAATAGCTAGCTATTAGCTAGTGTAACTAATACTATAGAGATATAAAAGCTAAAGAAAGGTTTTAAATAAAAAAGTAATAGCTTAAGGGAATTAAATAAGGACTAGTATAAAAGATAAACTAAGCGCTTAAGGTAACTTACTATAATATATAAACTACCTCTAAGGGTATCCTATAGCACTACTATGCCTTTACTAATTTAGTTTACTTTCTATTCTACACTATATACTCTTCTATAATACTAGTTAAGTTTAGCTAGTAGTGTACCTCTTTCTACAGTTAGAACTAGCATAGAGCTACTATAGCTTTACTATAGAACTTAAATAAAGGCTATATATAGGTTTTCCCCCCTATACTAGGGTTTTTCCTATATAGTCTTAGTAGCAGTAGTACTAGAATTAGGCCAACAGCCTAACTAGTGTATTAAATTAAATTAAAGCTTAAATTATTAAGCATTAGTAATAGTCTTAACTTATTATAAGGTTAAAGTATATTTACTTTAGCTTACTTTACTTTTTTTAGTTTCTTTTACTTAGCTTATTCTTTAATTCCTAATAAAAAAACTTAAGCTAAATATATTATATTTACTTTTATTATTATTAGTATATAGCTAAGTTCTAGCTTTATACTAATAAATAGTAGTATTAGCTAGTTTATTAGCTTAGTTATTTTATTCTAAATATTTGAAGTATTAGCTATTAACTATATATTATAGCTATACTACTTACTTATAGTAAATTTAATAATAAATAGTAATAAGTATAATATATATATCTAAGTTATTACTTTTTTTTAAAAAGTAGTTTAATTTATAAAATAAGTTATTCATTAAGTTTAGCTTATTTAAAAAATACTTTATAATAAAGTTAAATAAATATAGCTTATTGAAAGTATTAACTTAATAGCTAAATAGCTTTAGCTTTATAGTAAAGTACTTATAATTTAAGTAATTAGTAATAACTTAAATAAAATACTTTAAATAAGCTAAGTAGTGCCTTTAAGTATAAAAAGCCTTTTAAATAATAAAAAGCTTACTATTTAGTATTATATATTTTAGTTTTAGCTTAAATAGTTTATATAATATACAAGCTACTAAATTTTAGCTACTTAGCTATAGCTAAGCTATAATAGCTTTAAAAGTAAAAGCTAATATATTTATTTTTATTTTAAGTAATACTTTTAAATTAAAGTAAATAAAAATAAAAGCTTTAAGGAATTTTTATTTCAATTAATTAAATACTATTAGTTTATTCTTACTTAGCTATAAAGAACCTTTATAATTATTTTTTAATAAATTTATTAGTAAAATAATACTTTTATTATATTTTTAAATAAAATATTTATAAAATTCTATAAACTCTAGAAAATATTAATTATTTAATATACTATAAAGTAATAGCTACTTTACTACTACCTTAATATACTTAAGCTTTATTTAATTCTATTAAGTATTATTATAAAACTAAAGAAGCTAATGTTTATTATAATAAATATATATTTATTAAGATTAATATAAAGCGTAGCTTTTTAGAGTTTTTATAGAACTTATTTAGTATATTCTTTATATATTATTAAGTTATTACTATAAATTAAAATATTATTAAAGTAAATAATTTAAATAGTATTAATAAGTCCTTTTAATATATTATTAATATAGTTATAAAAAATAGCTTAATAAAGTAAGAATTAAAATATAAAGTATATATTATAATATAGTTATTAAGTAAGTGGTAGTGCGTAAAGGTATAAATCTTTATTCTTTTATATAAACATTCTCTTTCCTTTTTTTATATATTTCTTTAGTATATTACTAAGTTATAGTAAGGTTACTATTATATATCTTACTTCCTTATACCTGCCTTAGGCCCTTATAAGACCGTCCGCACACTCCTTACATAGGCAGTTATAGCTATGGGTGGCTATAACAAAAGCGATATTAACCTTAGGTTAGAAATATACCTTTTTAATTTCTATATAAATAACTAATAATACCTATATAAATAATATAAGATTTATAGGGCTATACCTTAATAGTGCCCTATCATAATATATTAATAATAGCTTTAAGCTAAAGCTAAATTATATACTTATTAACTATATTTTTTTTATTTAGTATCTTAGCTAAGGTTAGTAAGACTAAATTAAATTTAATATTACTTAATAAAGAGTATATTAAGTTACTCTTACTGAGGCATTAAAGAGAGAATAATTTACTTTAAAAGCTTTAATTATAATAAAAAAAGGGAAAAAAAAGAAATAAAGAAACTATTTCTTTATAGCTATTACTAACCTTTTTTTATATAACTATTAGTTTAGCTATATAGCTACTAACTAGCAATTATAGCTATTACTGTAGCATTCTATTAAAACATCTAGCTTTATATTAATACCCTTTAAGTATTTATATAAATATTAATAATATTTAACTCTCTTTACTTATAAAATATATCTTTATTATAGTATAAATAAGTAAGATTAGCTAGTATTATAGCTATATTATATTAAGTTATATTAATATAGCGTATTAAGTAATCTTTACTACCCTCTAAGCTTTAATTAGCTTTTATATAAGCTTATTTTAACATTAAAACTAATATTATTTACTTATAAAGCTATATACTATTACTATATTATTACTTTTATTTCTATATACTATAATATGCTTTAACTATAATATTATAATTTTTATTTACTACTATTATTATAAAATTAATTTAGCCTTAACTTTACTTTAAATTAAATATACTTTTTTCTTTAAATTTAAACTTATTATACTTACTTTTTTTAATAATTATAGCTATATAGCTTAGTAAATAATAAATTTATATTTAATA
>AFRA01001464.1:0-10151 GCA_000223055.1 Claviceps fusiformis PRL 1980
CTTATATACTTTTAACAAGTTCAACCACTTATGGCTAGCTTGCAGCTGTCAGCAGCTATAAGCTAGGTGTTAGGCCTTAAATTATGATATATTTTGTTCGATATTCTGGATTTTTCTATTATTAGCTTCGGTGCCGGACCGTTATTCCGATGACCTGGATCCCTTTTCTTCTCTTTTCTTCCTTTTTCTTCCTTCCAACAACTGCCGGCCAGCCGACAACCTCATAACTGCACTAGCTTGCAGTCGCCAACAGCTGCCAACGGTCCCTAACCTAGCTAGTTAGGGGGGTGCTGTTCTTTTTCTCCCCGTCACAATACTATATTTACAGACCCTTACTAGGAGGAGCGTGCAGTTACAGAGCTTAATTAATTAGAGCAACGCCTAGACAAGCGGTTTGTGGATTTCTTTATTTGTTTTAAACAGAAGCTTTACCTAGCTAGGGGTAGTATATAGGCTAACGTAGTAAAGCTTGCCTAGCTCCGATTAGGACTTAATAAGCAGATAAAAGACTACTGCATAGGTTGCAATATCCCCCGTTCTAACTATCTTACAGCAGTCGCACAATACTACAGCATTGCCTTAGATATTGATTCATACTAAATCAAAGAATGTGTCAAGGCTTGTCGCTAGCCTTAGACTAGACGCGACTATAAGGGCGATGTAGCTATAACAGGCATTAACTCTATAGGATTTACAGGCCCGGGATAGGGCTATAAGTCCTTTAGGAAGGCTAAGGCTAGCGCGAAACCCACGCCCTCTAGGAGTGCAGTATAGGCCATATAGGTCTTAGAAAATATTATTAAACGCTGTAAGGCTGCTTAGTAATGTTTATAGTGTAGTAGCGACAGTTACTGTATTAGAGGCTACGCTTAGCTCCTAGCCTACCGCCCTTTAGGAGGACCTAGGATTAGGGTCCTAGACGCCTCTAATAAGGAGGCCCTTAGCAATAATAATAGGTCTAACTTAGAAAAAGACAACCTTACTACATAAGTTTTAGCGGTAGGACATGCATTAGTAGTAATAGCTTATACTGCACCTAGATTAGTAATAGCTTAAATATTTATAGGGAGATAGAATGTTATATAGAGGAGGCACTGTTCCTTCTTCCCTTTCTTTATAATAGTTCTAAGTTTATTAATACTTAAGTGAATAGTAGTTATAATAGCTATACTACTATAAGCAAAAGTATAGTCTAAAGACTAGGCCTTTAATAGATCCCCTTAACTTAACTATACACCCTTACCACCGCTATAATAGTAATAAGGCGTAGCTACACTAACACCTCTTAGCAGCTGCGAATTACTTATCTTATTTAATTTAGGGCTAACCTAGATAGGTAAACGTTCCCTATAGTAGCCTATATAATCCTAGGTTTCTTATAAGACTGCATCCTTAGAGCGCTATAGATAGCCTAAAACAACATTATATTATACGCTACTAAGTGCCTGCTTATTATCCACTTATAGAGTAATCTATAGATTTATGCCTCTAACTGTTACGTGCTAGATGTCACACGTAAATGGGGGTACTCACACAATAGGTGTGGTACGTTATTAAGTCATAAGAAGAAGGAACACTCAAGTCACAGGTAGGTAATCGAGTGTATGTATGGTTGAAGTTGTTCCCTCTAGCTATGTGCGGCGGAACCCTCCTTTTGTGAGGTGGGTTCCGCCTCTGGGAACGGACCGTAACACTAACGCTTAAGACATAACGTCACCAACAGTCGCTATAATAGGCTTAGTATATGCCAGCCTAGCCTAGTGTACGTTGCAGTTAGATAAGGTAAGTAGTGTTATAGCTATAAGTCTATAAGAGATTAATATTATCCTCGCTTCTATAGTAGGCCTAGTATACTTAAAGAAGGATAAAGACCTTTCCTTGTTACTTAACAAACTTACTAACTTTAAGGATTTATTTTGCTATAAGAACGCTAGTGCCTTACCTCCTTACTAGGGCTAGGCTAACTACTATATTTAACTATAATATAATCCTAATAGTAGTATACTAGACCTACCTTAGGCACCCCTTTATAATATACTATAGAATTAGCTATTAGAAATATAGAAATAAATTATAGACTTAATAGATAAAGGTTAGATTTAAGCCTTCTTCTCCTTAGTAGCTGTGCTAGTACTATTAGTTAAAAAGGTAAGAGGTAGCTAGCATTTCTATATAAACTATAGGGCGTTAAATAAGATTACAAACTAAGACCGTTACCCACTGCTGCTTATTAAGGAGACTTTACATTCCTTAGCTAGTGCCTATTAGTTTATAAAGTTAGATATCTACGCTATATTCCACTGCCTATACGTAGCTAAAGGGGATAAGGCTCTAATAGCATTCTAGATAAGGTTTAGCCTCTTTAAATAGCCAGTATTCCCTTTTAGCCTAGCTAAAGCACCTACAACGTTTTAGCGGTATATTAATAGAGCCTAAGGGGATGCACTAGGGGTCTATGCTATGGCCTATTAGATAATATTCTTATCTATACTAGTGGTATATATAAGGAGTATATAAAGCGCACTAGGGATATCCTCTCTTACCTTTAGTAGGCTAGCCTATACCTTAATATTAGTAAGTATGCTTTTAGCGTAACTAAGGTTAAGTACCTAGGGTTTATTATCTAAGCTAGCCGCGCTATATGCCTAGACCTAGCTAAGGTAGCAGCTATTTAGGAATAGGAGGCGCTAACATAGCTGCATAGGGTACGTAGCTTCTTAGGCTTTACGAATTTTTATTAGGAGTTTATTGCTAACTTTTTAAACCTTACTAGGCCCCTACTTAACCTTACTAAGAAGGGCGCCCTATTTATTTAGTCCCCTAAGTATTAAACATCCTTTTAGCGCCTTAAGGATACATTCTTATTAGCCCCTATCCTTATATAATAGGACCCTGCCTTAGACATAGTAGTTAAGGCTAATGTATTAGGGGAGGCGCTTAGGGGTTGTCTCTCTTAATATAATGCAGTAGGTATACTATAACCAGTGGCCTATTACTTAGCTAGACTTACTGCCCCTTAGTAGAACTATATAATTTATAATAAGGAGCTACTTAGTATTATCTTATACCTTAAAGCGTAGTTAGCTAAGCTTTATAGCGTCTTTAAACTATTTATAATCCTTACTAACTATAAAAACTTAGAATACTTTATAAGCTCTAGGGAAATATTAGAACGCTAGGTACGCTAGGTAGAAACCCTCTCCCTTTTTAATTTTTACCTTTATTACTATCTAGGCTTCTAAGCAGTATACCTTAATGCACTATCCTACTGCAAATAGGACGAATTAAGGGAGCTTACACTGTCCTAACCCCTACTTTACCTAGTATTAGTTATATGCTTATTACATCCACTTTCTACCTAGCCCTTCTCTACACTAGCTGCAGATTAGACCTCGGATACAGCTATTACTGCTAACCTATAAAGGTATAACTTCTTTATTATTGAAAAAATGGAGGTGGGTGCTATAGAGCACAGCTTACTAAGGTAGTGGGCTTAGTGAGCGTGCACGTACAGATCCACTGCTCTGCAGAGCAGAGCACTGCAGCAAGCTGCAGTCCACTATATCTCACGTAAAATGGAAGCTTTTGCGTTGCTTTTAGCACTATTCAATTCGCTAAAGAATTTGTAATAATAATATCCAATAAAAATTATATCTAATCTCTAACTTTGCAGGTGTGCGCAGCTGGTAAGAGTAATTCTAACGGTCCGTACGGTCGGCAGCTGTGAGGGGGTTTTTCACTTCCTTCCCTCACATACCCACCGACCTTATCGGTGGATCCTAGTCGCCAGCTGGGCTTCGTGAGCCACTTTCTATTTTCCGCAAAATTCATTTGTATGGGAAAACAAAAAAATAGACTCATAGCCATACAAATTGGCTGCCGACGTGCTTGCAATCGGTTGACTTAGTGAAAATCAACGCGCAACACTAAAAAACCGATTTTTAGATATATACATAGAAAGAAAGCCCGGAATTCAGCGATAAAGAATCTAGTCCTAAGACTTTTCATAAATTCCTCCTTATTAAGAAAAACAGTAAAAACACACATTATAGGGTAGCCACCTTCCCTGACTAAGCAGCCGTCAGCTGGCTTAGTTACATCCTTTAATCCGTTCCTCCGTATCTTTGCTAGTTGCCTTACAAATCCAACCCAAAGACTAGGCCCACCTTGCAGCTGTCAGTCCGACTGCGTAGCTGTCAGAATGGGCAAAAAAGGTCGAAAAGTGAGGATTTGTGGGGACCCTGCAGCTGCGAGCCCACACACGTGACCTTTGGTCGGAATTCCGTGGTTGTGCCGCCCGCGCGCGCGCACGCTTGCCGGCTTGCACTGGCTTACAAAGCCCCCTATAAAGTGCTTCTATCAGCGCTATAATTATAGCACTAATAGTGAGGAATCCCCTATAAATAACCCTGTTATTTTTAACATTTATAAATGCCTATCTCTAGAGCCTTTAGGACTAGGGCATATAGGCTAACTAAATATACTACATAAAGGTTAAGGTAGTGTAATCTAGGGCCTAAAGGTTCCCCACTAAGGCAGCTACCTATTAGTAAGTTAATAACTATATAATTAACGCTTATAGCGCTTTATTATTCTAAGGCTATCTTTAAGCACTATAGTATAAGCCCCTTACTACTATACTAATTTAATAGACTTATAACTTACCCTTATTAAGCTACCTAGGGAAGAATATAACCTTCTAGGCTCTTTATTACAATTATTACTAGGAGGGCATATTAATAGACATTATATAGTATATATAGAATTACTATTACTATAAAGCTTATAAGAGCTAGCGCCTATATTAGGGCCTTCTATAGCCTATTCTAGCGCTAAATAGGTATTAGTTATAAATATTAGTAGATTTTATAACTAACCTCCTAGCTAACTCTTTAAACGCCCCTTAGTTCCTTATAGTTATTGTTACGTGCTGGATGTCACACGTAAATGGGGGTACTTACACAATAGGTGTAGTACGTTATGAAGTCATAAGAAGAAGGAACACTTAAGTTATAGGTAGGTAATTAAGTATATATATAGTTAAAGTGATTTTCTCTAGCTACGTATAGTGGAACCCTTCTTTTATAAGGTGGGTTCTACCTCTAGGAATAGACTATAATAGGTCCCCCCCTTTATAGAAGAAAATATAGCTTATTTTAGGCTACTTAAATAAGAAAGAAAAGAAAGAAAAAAAAGGAAAGAAAAAAGATAGGCTTATTGTAGCCTACTTATAAAGCTAAGGAATGGGAAGGAAAAGAAATAAAGCTATAGAGTTTATATATAGCTAGGTTATAGCTTAACCTATAAAAGTTATACTAATAAGGAAAGAAAATATAGGTAAGTAAAATTAATATAATATTCTATATTTCTTATAAAACTATTATACCCCCTAGGGTTTACCCCTAGTATGCTACTATATCCTACACTATTACTACTTATTTCTATTACTTATAGATATATTACTATTACTAAAGGCCTTCTCCTTATTAATAGCCTTATTAGCTATAGGGTTATTAAGGTCTATAGTATAGTTCTAATATACTATTATAAAGCAGATATTACTAGCTAAGGCGCATTAAACTATAGGGTTAACTAAAATTCTTTTAAAGATCTCTTATTTTTAGTAGTTAGCTATAATATTAAGGGTATAGATATTAAAGGTTATAATTATAGCCTTAGCTTCCTTTTAATATTAAGTAAAACCTACCTTTTTATAGAAATATATTATATTAAAGTTAAGTTTTTACTTAGTTTTATTAGTATCTATACTATATTAATCCTTTTAGGTATTATTAGTATATATATTATAGCTTATTCTATTAGCTAGTATTTAAATATAAGTAGTAAGTGTTTAGATTCTTTTTACACTAATATAAAGAACCTTATAGTATATATTAACTAAATATAAATAATACTTAATAAAGATACTAGCTTAGTTTTCTACTAGTTTATAATAGGTAATAGGAATATAGCTAGTGCTAGTATAGTTATAAGCCTTAGTAAGATAGATAAAGAAATTAATAAGCTATTAGGCTTAAGGGATTCTAAAAAGGATAATTTTATTATAAAGGTTTATTATATTCTTAATGTTATTTTTAATATAAGCCTAAAGGTTTTACTTAGTAAAAGTCTTATTAATATAAATAGTAATAGTTAAAGGGAGCTAAATAAAAGTATTTATACTTAGTTCTATAATATAGTAAATAAAAGCTATATTTAGCTTTAGTAAGCTACTAGTTACTAAAAGGTAGTATAATTTATAGATTTTATAAAGTAGGAATATTTTATAGAAACCCCCTTTAATAAGGTCTTTAGTAGTTATAATATAGTATAATTTAAAGATAGAAGGTCTTTCTATTTATTATATACTACCTATAGTATTAGCACTATAATAAGCCTTAAAATATATATTACCTAGTTTAGTAAAAAGGTTAAGTATCTTTTTATAATTTTAGTTAATCTCCCCTTTAGTTAATAGGGTCTCTTAAGGTAGAGTTAGTATTATATAGCTAGTTATAATAGTTTCTATATTAAAACTAAAGAAACTCTATATAGCTATATAAAGAAAATAATAGTTTTATATAAAAAAATAGCTATTAAAAGAATAATAAAGGGTGTAGCTAAGTATAAAAGAAATACTAATAATAATAATAAAGAAAAGGGTAGGAGCAGCCTATAATAAGAAAGTAATAATATTATTAATTAAAAAAGGGTTGTAAAAGGGTTATAATAAGGTAAGGTTTTTATGCTTAGTAGTATGCCTAGGTATCTAGGCTATAGCCCTAGCTAAGTAAATAAAGAACTAAGATATTATAGTATTTTATAACCTAAGGCAGGCGCTAGTATTAGTTATGTTTCCTATATAATAGAAACATAGTTTTTATAGCTTAAAGTTAAGAGTATATATATATTTTATTTACTTTAATATTAACTAATTATAGGTAGAATCCTATAGGGATCCTATATTCCTAACTATAAAAGTTATAAAATTAAAGTTATTTTACTAAACTATTATATTTTTTACTAACTCTAGCCCCTTAAGGTAGAAAGTAATGTAAAATATCTAAAATTACTTATACTTATATAACTACTAGAATTTATATAGCTAGATACTACTAAAATAATAATATAAAAAATAATAGAAATACTAGAATATTCTACTAAATAAATTACTAGAATCCCTCTTTTATAGTATAGTTATTAAGTTACTTATATTAGCTAGCTAGTGCTTACTATATATAGAATACCTTAACTAGGGAGTTAGGATATTAACCCTATTGCGCTTATTAGAATATATTATAGTAAATTACCTAGGAGTGCCTATAAAGGGCGCTGCTAAGGTCTTAATGGTTTATACCTTAGCCTTAATAGCTTTTACTTTAGTTTAAAGTAATTTAATAGAGCTTTTAATAGTAAAGATTAAGGTAGCTATAGTGGATTTATATTTCTTTAATATAATAAGGCAGGATTCTATATTCTTTATAGCCTTTACTATAGGTATAGATTTAGTAGCCTCCTTAATTCTAGCATTAACTATCCCTAGAGTTTTAGTCTTTATAATATTATAGATATCTATAAGGCCTTTAATACTATTATAGTATGTTTTAAATAGTTTACTATAGTTTATTATAGTAGACTTAAGGGCTTCTATAGCTATCTCTAATACTAGAATATATATAAGGACTCTATTCTATACACTTAATAACTACTTAGTAATAATAGTAGCCTTATAAGCGCTTAGCTTAAGGATCTCTATAAGGTAGGACTTACTAACTATTGCTAAAAGGCCGCTAAGGGTCCTATTTAGATGGCTAAAGGCATTGCTTATATGTTTAGTAATAATAATAGCCTTAGCTAGAAGCTAGAAGGTTTTGTAATAGTTTTTATAGCTACCCTTATTCTCCTAAATAAAAATAGCTATTTAGAGAGAGTTATAAGTAGTGTAAATTACTAAGAGTTTTAATTTACCTTTAGCTTAAGCTTTATTACCCTTTATAGTAGCTACTATAGCCTTACTGCTTTAAGTATTAAGTCCCTTAAAAATATTAATATAGTAAGCTATTACTTTTAAGTATAGCTTATAAAGAGAATTATCTTTCTTAATACTAAATCTATTCTAGCTAATTCTAGCTCTAGCCCTAGCAAATTCTACACTATAGATATAGAGAGTGTCCTTAAGGGCCTAATCCTTCTTCTTAGATCCTTGCTTATTAGTATATTACTACTTTATATAGTCCTTCTTTATATTAACTATAGCTATAAAGTTAATATTATTTAATTTATTATAGAGTTTATATATTTTATTATTAGCCTTTTTAAACTAATAAAGGTACTAATATATTAGAGTATTAGGAATATGCTTTACTATATCCTTAGTAGTGGTTAATAGTTTACTAGTTATATTTATTAAGGATTAGCTTACTAGGGCCTAAGCTTTAATGCCTTTAGCATTGCCTATCCCCTAATTATCTATATTATTTATATTAGAAATATCTTTATCCTTATTATAGTTAACTATAGTAGTCTAGGGAGTAATATAGGGTATGCTTATATTATTACTATATTTATTATAAAACTTACTATTCTAAGTAGTATAAGTATCTCCTAGCTAGCTAGTTAAAATACTAGTCTTTTAAAGATAAGGGTTAAATATAAGTCCTAGCAAGTTAGCTAGGTTAATATTATAGGAATCTATACTATTCTTAAGTTTAGAGGCTAATTTCTCTAAAAGGCTTATAAGAAGCTACTAATAAGGATAGGGCCTAATAAAGGCTTAGATATATAAGAATAGGGAAAAATATAGGAGTTAATTATATATATTTTACTAATACTTTTCCTAGCTTAACTTTTACTAGGGTTTAATATAGTAATTAGCAAAACTAGTGCTAATAACCTTTAGCTAGTGGATTTAATATACTATAAAAAGGCTTAGGGAATTCTAAGGTTTAAGTAGTGTATCTATATAAGCTAATAAAAGCTATAAATTAACCTAAATAACTAATATAAGGAAAGAAGGTAGTAGTGTATAAATTTTTAAGGAGAAAAGGAATAAAAAAGTAAAGAAAAAAAGGTAAAGAAAGAAGGTAAATAAGTATAAAAAGTAAAGGATTTTATATACTTTAATAAGGCTTTTATAGAAGTAAGCTTAAGGTAAGCTCTTATAGTGTGCTAGGAGTTAGGAAATAATTAATATTTTTTATTAATAAGGAATTCCCTATATATATTTCTAAAATTAAATATAGAGCTAGTATAACTTAGAATATTTATTAATTAGGAGGTACTATAAAACCTTTTTTATAGTATTCTTTATTTTAATTAATAGTATTTATAGTAAGGTACTTATTAACTATTTTAATAGTATTAATATATATATCTTCCTTAGAAATCTATTAATTATCTTTAGTAAAGTATTTTTTTTAGTAAATTAAGAAATTAATATAAAGCTTTCTACCCTTTTTTTAAAAAAATTATATATAATATTTCTAAATTCTTTTAATTTCCTAGTAGTTTACTTCTTTTAATTTAGTTAAGTTTATTAGTAGTAATATAGGCTTAATTTTAATAAAAGGGTTTTTACTTTACTATAGTTTTTAAATATAAACTATAAAAACTATTAAATAAACCTTTAAAGTTAGTAAAAAGTTAAGGTAAAAAAAGAGAGGAGAGATTTACTTTAAAACTTTATATAGTTTAATATACTAAAAAGACTATTTTTTCTTAAGCTTACTTAGAAGCTTATATCCTAAGTATAGCCTAAGGTATACTATATCCCCTATATTAATATCTATTAAATTATACCTAAAGTTATATTTAATTCTTATAAGTATAGCTACTATTATAATAGTATACTTAGCTTCCCTTTAGTATAACTTCTAAAGCACTAATAAGTTAGTGTTTTTAGAGTTTATAATAGATTTATTTAGATTTAAAAGAAGGTTTATTACTATAAGTAGCTTATAACTAAGTATAAGTTTATTAAGTAATTAGTTAATTAAAGCTATAGCTATATTATTAAGGTAGTGTTAGAGCGCTAGAAGTATTAAGGGCTAAGGGATATTTAGGTTAGTTATAGTGTAATATTATACTATAATAATTATAGTCTAATTTTTACGCTTAGCTATACTATTAGTTTATAGGTAATATACTTGTTG
>AFRA01001465.1:0-10145 GCA_000223055.1 Claviceps fusiformis PRL 1980
AAATACTTTTATATAATTATATAAAATAAACTAAATTTATTAAAAAAACTATATATAATTCTAATTTATTAATAACTTTCTTATAGCTTTTTTTATAATTTAAGCTTTTTATATATATTACTAAGCTTTTAAGAAATCCTTTTTTATACTAACTTATATTAAAGCTTATATTAAAGCTTATATTAAGGCTTATATTAATAATTCTAAGGATAAAGGTATAGTAAGTATAGTAATAAGAATTTAATATAATCTTATAAAGCCTTAACCTTATTAATATTATAATTATTAAATCCTTTATTAAAGTTAAAGTATATTATATTATTATTATATATATTTTTAGCTATAAAAAGGTATATTAATAAAAGTAACTTTACTTTCCTTATAGCTACTCTTTATAATTTAATAATTACTAGTAATAAATTTATATTAATAATACAGCTATTATTTTAATAACTTAGTAGCTTATTATATTACTTATAAGTTATATTAAAAAAGAGGTATTTTATATTCTTTCTTATAGCTATAAGCTACTTCTTAAAGGTTATTTTTTAAGGTTTATTACTATTAGTAATAATTATAGAATTCTCCTACTATTATATTTAAAATTTATTTATTTCTTACTTTTAAATAAACTATATACTTATAAGTTAATATTAGTCTTCTTTCTTTACCTCCTTTTAAAGAATCTCTATATATTATTCTTATATATTAGTAAGGCTTATACTTATAATAAATTAGGTACTTAGTTAAACTCTTTTCCCTTAGTGTTACGGTCTGTTCCTAGAGGCGGAACCCACCTTATAAAAGGAGGGTTCTGCTATATATAGCTAGAGAAAACAACTTTAACTATATATACACTTAATTACTTACCTATAACTTAAGTATTCCTTCTCCTTATAACTTTATAATATACTATACCTATTATATAAGTACCCCTATTTATATATAATATTTAGTATATAATAAGTAGTAGTAATTATTATTTCTTTTATATACTTATTTATTATATAAAAGCTAGTAATAAAAACTATAAACCTTATATTAATAATAATAAAAAACTAATAAAGTTTATTTATTAGCTTAAATTCTTTAATTACTAATTTTATTATTAAAAACTAATTATAATAAATTTATTATTTTTAAGCTTTTTATTAAAACTTCCCTAACCTTCAAAATAAAAAAAGATTATTTTTATTATAAAAAGATATTAAAAACCTTTAAACTTTTATTAAATATTAATATATTAATAATAATCTTTAAATTTACTTAAAGCCTTTAGCTCTTAAAAAACTTATTTACTAAAACTTTATAAATTTTATTATAATTAATATAAAGTAGAAATTAATAAAAGATATTATTTATAAAGCTAAGTTAAAATACCTTTTTAAATAAATAAATTTAACATTAGGAAATAAAACTATAATACTAAAGAATAGTTTAAAATATATAAAAAATATCTATAATATAGATATATATAATATTTTTAAAAATAAGTTAATAAAAGACTTAATAAATATAGAAATTAAGGGATTATTAAAGACTTTAAATATTTTATTTTATATTAAAAAAATTATATTTTTTATAAAAAGAACTATATTAATACTAGCTTTTATTAAGAAATTATTTATTTATTTATTTAATACACTAGTTGGGCTGTTGGCCTAATTCTAGTACCACTGCTACTGAGACTATATAGGAAAAACCCTAGTATAGGGGGGAAAACCTATATATAGCCTTTGTTTGAGTTCCGCAGTAGAGCCGTAGTGGCTCCGTGCTAGTTCCAACTATGGAAAGAGGTGCGCTGCCGGCTAAACTTAACTAGTATTGCAGGAGAGTGTGTAATGTAGAATGGGAAGTAAACTAGGTTAGTAGAGGCGCGGTGGTGCTGTGGGATACCCTTAGGGGTGGTCTGTGTGTTATAGTGAGTTGCCTTAAGCGCTTAGTCTGTCTTCTATGCCGGTCCCTATTTAATTCCCCTAAGCTACCGCCCCCTTGCCTAAAACCTTTCTTTAGCTTCTATATCTTTATAGCATTAGTTGCACTAGCTAGTGGCTAGCTATTACTAGACTGGCTATTGGCTAACCGTTAGTTATGTGATAGAAAGAGAGAGATATATATACCCTCTTTCCCTTATCTCTAACCTCTTCTCTTCTTCCTTCCTTCTTTATCTATTATCTTTATTATAAGTATACCCTTATTTTTATTTTTATAGTAGTGCTGCCCTATCGCTGCCCTTAACTAACTATAGTATTATTAAAGATGCTACCTACCCTTATAAATAAGTCAATTATTGCCTTTAGGGTAAGTACTGTTCCCTTCTTAACGCACTGCCGCCGCTAACCTGCCTATAGCTAGGCTAATTGTAGGCCTAGCCCTGTAAGGCTTGCCTAATGCAAGCTAAAAACATTAAAAAATAGTGCTATAGCACTAAAGGTTAGTACCCCCTTTTAACCTAAGCTATTACCGTTATTAATTTAAATAGGTACTAGTGGTATATGCTTTAAGTGTATAAAAGTAAAAAAGATTTATTTAGGTATAAGTGTTGTGTTCTTTATCTATATTAGTGGCCTAGCGGTAGCTAATTAGTTCCGCAGCTAAATCCAAATATTATATTATACTAGGAGGCTGTTAAGCAAGTAATAAATATGCAAGACCTCTATACCTCTAAGGAGCCTGTTAATGTAAGTGCAAGGCAGTATAGCCATGGTTTAGCCGTGGTATTAGTGCAGTGCTAACTTATAGGTAGGCTAAGGAGTATAATGCTGCTTAGAAAGAGGTAGTATAGCTTATAAAGTAGGCAGGCCTATTTGCTAATATAGTGGTATAGGCTGCTAGCAGTGCTATAGCAGTCTTAGCTTTAACTTTAGTTAAAAGTAAGATACTACTATAGGCCTACTGCATTACTAATACACTAAAGAAGTAAAATAATATCTTAGAAGAGATTCTATAGGAGGTCTATAGGCTTAGCGCAGTGGCTACATAGGGCTGTGTAGTAGTAGAGGTAGAGGATAACCTAGAGGAGGAGGGGGGGGGGGGGAGGGGGGGGGTAATAGGGCGTAGGCCTAGGGCTGGCGTAGGAGCGTTACGCCTGTTTTTCGTTGTCTCTTAGGTCGCTGTTTTTTATATGTTAGTGAATATAAGTTATGCATTACAATAATACATTCCAGCTATGATATCTGCATAGTTCCCTAGCGTTTCTATGCCTATGCTACGCTAGGTGCCTCTTCTTATTAGCTTTTTAGTATCTTTAGCCTATTAATCTTAGAGACTTTTAGTAAGTTAGAATTAAGGGATGCGCCCTATTAATATAAGCTACTTTATAAGTATAGTTACTAGCCTATTATATTCTAACGCCTCCCTAACTTTATATTAGTTACGCACTAGGTGCGTGCTAGTGTTAATAGGGCGGAGGTAATTAAAATTCTTATAAGATAGTAGGATATAGTAGTGGTCTTTATTATTAGCCTAGTAGCTACACATTAGCAAATCCACTTTGGGAATGCATTAGCGGAAAAGGAAGGCGTTAAGCCTAATTTATTCTATATATATTTATATAAGCGCTATAGATTTATGCTTAGTAAGGCCTAAGTAGAGGTAGATAACTTTAGCGGTGAAGGTAAAGTTAGGGTTAAGCTCTGCTGCTGTGTGGTTGACATAAGTCTGGCGCGCCTACGCGGTGGCCCGCTCTTAGTGCTAGCAGTTCTTTTATTCTAGGGCAAGTGCTTTAGTTAGAGAGGGCTCTAGTGGGTGGTTATAGGGTTGGTTTAGGAATAGTATATAGTCTAGGTAGTTATCTAGGGGTGGTAGGCAGCCGCGCCCTTGGTGCGTTAGTCTGCGTCTAAGTCAAGCCGCTATTGTAGCGTAGGCGCTGTGGATACGCTTAGCTATCCTATTAGCTTCTATTTGTTGGTAAAAGCAAAGTGAACGGTAGTTAAGGTAGAGGTTAATTAGGGCCACAGCCGCCTTGGTTTTAACTAGGGTATGCAGCGTAGCCTTGAATGCACTAGTTACCGTCCTTAGGCACTTAGTCTATTTAGAAACAAATGCCTTAGCTATACCCCTAGCTTTACCGCTAACTTTAGTAGGGGTGTAGTGCAATCCCACGCTGTATGCAATTATACTCTAAATAACCTATGTATATAGGAGTCGTGCATTACATAATAAGCATCCCTAGGTTAAAGCCACTAGCAACGTAAGTGCAAGCCACTACCGCACTAGTTTTAACTTAACCTAACTTTAGTATGCTTTCTAGCAAAGCTTATAATAAACCTATACCCTAAGGAAGCGGGCAGATTAGACTGGTTGCACTATATTAGTGCTAAGTTAGACTGGTAACGTAATTGCTGCGCGCTGCCTAGTAAAGTGCATAAGTTTACTCTTCCCTAGATTAAACTTAAGACCTAATTCTTAGGACTATTCTTAGTAAATCGCCTAGGCAGCCTTAAGGCAATCCCACGTCTCCTCTACTATGCGCCTATACGCAAGTATATTTATATTATTAGAGAAGCCTATTACAAGCATAGAATGTGCTACCTAGAGCTTAGTATATAAAGGGGCGATGTAGAGTAGGAAGAGAATAGGGGAGATTAGGGACCCCTGCGGTACACCTGCGGTTACGGGTAGGGGGCTAGTGGATTCACCATCGAAATAGAGGTTGGCGGTGCGTTCGGCGGTGAAGGAGCGAGTCCACGCCGCTATCCACGCAGGGATCCCGGCGGCGATTCCACCAAAACACTCAGTGCAACTTCCGTTGACCTATCCGCTCTATTGCCCATTTGCAGGTCAGGCAGTGCGCCGCTTGATTCGGCCGCGAGGGTAAGCCGACTTGCCACTGCTGCCTCCATTACTTTACTAACAATACTAAGAAGTGAGATAGGGCGCCAGGCCCCTGCTCTATGCTGCTCCGTTAGGGTCTTGCCTAGCTTGCGAAAAATAACCACTTTTACTTGCTAGAACAGAGCTGGGTAGTAGCCGACATAGCAGCACGCATTAAGCAGGTAGGTGAGGGTCCTAGCCAGTAGCTTGCTACATACTTTAAGGTAACTAGCTAGAAGTTTATCTAGTCCTAGCGCCTTTTAGCTAGCTAGGCTCTTAATAATACTATAGATTTTATTAGCATTAAAGTGGTCTTCTAATAGGAATATCACGGTATTAAGGCGGTTATTAAGATCCTCTGGTATATTGTTAAGTTAGGCTTAGGAGGAAGGGAAGAAGTAGTTAGCTAGTGTAGCCGCTTTCTCTTAGTGTAACTTAGCGGTTATAGCGTCTACGCCCTTGCTTTAAATAAGGTTAGGGATTTGCTGCTATTCTAGCAGTAGTCCGCTATAGAGCCACGCCTAGCGTTTAAGTTTCTATAGGCTTCCTTTATAGGCAGTGGCTGCCTTAATAGCAGAGCGCTAGGCACTATGCCTTTTGTTGCTAATAGTTTAGTACTGTATCTAGGCTATGTTAGTAGTAAGTTACTAGTTTTCCTTAGTATAGGATGTCTGCCACTGCCTTAACGCTCTCTTTATATTTTAGATAGCTTTTTTAGCGTAGCAATTCTATTATAGATTTAGCCTAGGGCTGCCTTAGGGTTCCTTTAGGACTGCTAGATCTGCGATAGATTAAAGCTTAGCTATTATTTATTCTACATAGCTGTTGATTTCTATAGGTGTCTAGAGCAGAGGTTTAGTAAGGTTGTAGCGGAACCGTGTTGCTGCCTTAGCTACCACGAGGTTGTCCTCTATATATAGCCATTTAAAACAAAGCGGGCGGTTGCTGCGTGGCCTTAGGCTAGTGCTAATGTGGATAAGCTGTGGGATATAGTTGGATCCAGTAAGGTCTAGTCCCCCTATAAATTCGGCTTCTATGTTATAGGTAACCTAAGCGTAGTTAATAGTACTATCCCTTTTACCCTATATTCTTTAAGTTACTTTACCCTATAGTGTTATAAGTCTAAGCCACTACTGTGTCGCTAGCGCTAGAAGTATATTGCTCCTTATTAAGGTTTAGCTATAATAGTTCTAAAGTAGGTGGTGCTAGTTAAAGTCTCCTATAAAAACACTGCGGTCTAAAGGCAGGGCTACTGCAAAGTTAATAAGGGGTAATATCTAATTAGGTTTATAAGTTAGGGAATATATTAAGTGGATATAGTATCCCGCTAATATTATTAAGCACTAGTCCTTACCTATATGCGTTAACTATGCCCTAGGCCTATGCTAGCGGTTTATATAAATTACAGTATAGCTGCCCTAAGCAGTAAGTTAGAAGCGGCCAAGGCTAGGGTTAGGTGGTCTGCTATCTGTGGTTCCTAGCTCCTATATCGCTATTATATTAGCTTTAGGTTAGGACTCTAGCGCTAGATATATAAGGTAGGTTTTCTTCTATGTGTTTTAATACATAACCTTTATTATATACTCTATATAGTGTATTAGGTTAGGCTTAGCTCGTTTAGTGCTGTAGCGGCTGCGGGCTATTAACTTAGGAAGGCCTCTATAGCAGCTTATAACTGCTGCGTTAATTCTAGTTAAGTGTTAGGGAGGTAGGTGTATAGTTTGCTAACTTACTTCTATAGCGAAGCCTCCTATAATAACAGATTGCTTATATCTTTCCTTTAGCTATAGCTAGATACCTCTATCTAACTATCTTTCTCTAGCGTTAGTGGTTTAGCAAAGGCTAGGGGCTGTGCTAGGTATACAGCGCACGCGCGGTTCTATTGTTTGTTTGTAATATTATATATGCAAGACTATATAGGGTGAGGTCCTAAGCAGTTAACGTAGCGTTCCTATACGGCTCCTAATAGCGCTAGGTATAATTATTTACCCTCCTTATGCCAACTAGATACGTAGCAGCCACACTGTAGGGGCAACGCATAGTGTGCGGCTATATAGCTAAATTTAAAGCATCTAAAGCATTGTTAGGGATAGACAGCGTTGTTGTAGGGCTTAGCCTTAAATATCTTAGCTTTATAAATAATTCTAGCGTAGTATAGCCTATTTGCTGCGTTAACTCCATTAATAGCAATGATTAAGGGGGATTGGGTTGCGGTGCTGCGTAGCTTCTGTGCTGTAACCTTTACTAGACCCTATCTATTAGCTGCAATTATATTTTAAAGGATGTTATCCTTCCCTTAGTTCTATATGTAGCGTATAGGAAAGCCTTTAATAATAATGCTAAATATACGTTAGTTTAGCATTGCTTTTAGTCTAAAAGCAGTGCTAACCTAGCCTATGTTATTAGTGTAAGGCTTTACTATATCCCAGAATATGATTATAGTGTTGCTGCTGTAGAGGTAACGCGCTGCCACAGCAGTATTAGTACTAGTGGCTTAGTTAATAGCTATAATAGTTTCTTTAGGTAAGTGGTTTTATATAGCTTTAGCTATTATACTGCCTTTAATAATAGTTTCGCAGTGAACGCAAGGCAGTACTGCTACTATTGCAGCCTAGATCTAATAGATAGGCAGTTAGGTAGTGCCTTTAGTAGTAATACTAGCCTAGCTTAAGGCTATTGCGTTTCTAGCGCTAATAGCTTTCTTTACTGCTTGTTTAATAACTTCTTCTAAGTTTTTAACTATAATAGGCTTATTAAGCAATAGTGAGGTTGATTTTATTAATGTTTTAGTGTAGGTCTAAGGCATAAGGAGGCTGTATTAGGCATACATTAAGGCTGCATTATTAACGCAAAGGATAATATTCTATACACTCTCTAGCACTGTAGCTAGTATAAGTTTAGCTATCTTATTATATTTAATAGTAAGGTAGTCTAGTATTTGCTTATGCGTAGGCAGCGGCGCAGGAGCGACTTAAGGCACCATCAATGTAAAGCCACCCTATTCTGCGAGTAGGTAGTGGTAGCTCTGCGCAAGGCCACAATTCCTACCGTTAATATCCATCAGCATTGCCTTATCCGCCGCGCCTACGCTCTAGCACTAATGCGCCATTAGAGATAGGGTAAAATGGATACAGCAATTCTTTTTCTACACTTTTTGAGAGGTTTAGAGTCGGTTCCGCGTCGCTACTGCGGTGCGGGCGAATTCGCGAAAAAGTTCGTTTTGAAAGAAATTATTTTAAAAATAAAAATTTATTTTTATTTAACTTTTAATATATTAAATCCCCTTTTAAAAACCTTATTAAATTTTATAGAAATTAATTAAAATAAAGTAATTTCTTATTTACTTAATAGTTAAATAAAATATATACTTTTTTTATAAGTAATAAAATCTTAAGAATAATAATATAAGCCTAATATATATAATAAATTCTAATAGTTTCTTACTAATATATATAATTAATAAAAGTTTATTTTTGATAAGATTTATTATAATAGTATAAAGGAAATTAATAAAGTAATAATTTATATAATAATTATATTAAAGGCTTTTAAACTAATAAAATTCTACTAATAAATTATAAAACAAGCTTAATACCCTTTATTAACCTTTAAATAGGTTTTAACCTTAAATATATAATACTTTATAGTATTTTTTAGAATAATAAGTATATAAATATAACTAGCTTATATAATAACTCTTAATACCTTTTATATTAAAACTTCTTAGCTTTAAAGGTATTTAGTTAATAAAAAGTTTTATAAAACTTTATATAACTCTTTACTTTATAATAAACTACTTTTTAAGAATATTATATATACTAAGGGATTATTATTTATATTTATAGAATAATAACTCAAAAATAAGAATCCTTATAATAATTTAGTTATTTAAGCTTTAAAAATAATAAATTATTTAATAAAACCTTTTTAAAAACTTAATAATATTAAATACTTTAACTTTAAAATAAATTTAAATAATATTAATAGTAAGGCTATTAAATATAAAGGTAAATTTATTATTTTTATAAATATAAATCTTTAAATATAAGTAATTAAGAATTACTATAGCTATACTAGCCTTAACTATTAAAAATAAATTATATACTAAGTTTAGTATTTTTTTTATAAAGCTATTTATATATAGTATTATTAGTATCTTAATAATATAAAAAAAGCTATAATATTCTATAATTTTAAGTTAGTATTTACTATAGTTAAAAAAGAATTTAGTATTAAAATTTAAGATACTATTACTTAGCTTAACTAAGCTAAATTTATTAAAAATAATATATTATTAAAAATATCTTTATAGGAATTTATAATAAAGATTTTCTTTTATACTAAGGCTAATAAAGAATCTATTAATCTTTAGCTTTTTACTTATTTTTATTATAAGCTTTATATAAAGCTTTAGTAAATCTACTTTTAATTAGTAAAATCTAACTATTAAAGTATATATATTAACTTAATAAAAAGTAAAAAGTATAACTTTAAAGACTTTATTTTAAATAATAAAACTTACTATAAAATTAAAAGAAGTAAAGTTTAAGCCTTTACTTACCTTCTTATAAAGAATCTAGATTTAATAAATAATAATACATTTTATTTTATTATAAAGGCTTATTAAAATAAGCTACTTTATTATAATAATTATTATAATAATAGTTATAGCCTATTCTAATACTAATAAAGTAGTTACTACTAGTATTTATAAAGCTATAAATAATATTATAATTTTAATAATAAATATAATAATAAAAACTACTAGCTTTAAAGCTACTTATACCTTTTTTAACTTAATTATAATTACTTTTATAAAGATTATAAAAAAGCTTTATAATAGTTTTTTAAAAAACTTAAAGAAAATATATTAATAGCTACTTTTAATACTAAAAAAGTAAATCCTTTTAAGTAATAAAAAAAAACTAAGCCTAAATATTATAACTTTTTTAAGTATTTTTAATATAATTATAAAGGTTATAAATTATAATTCTATAAAAAATAAGCATTTAAGGAAGGTAATAGTATAAACTATATAGTTATAGTAAATAACTTTAATATAAAAGCTAAGGAGTTTTACTTTATATCCTTAAAATACTATATATTTAAAAAAGGTATTATTAAGAGTAACTTAAATAAAAATAAATCTAATTTTATAAATACTTTTTATACTAAAGAACCTATACTCCCCTTTAATATATATTATAAATAAATTATAATATTTAAAAAATTAACTAATAGCTCAGTCATTAAAGTAATAGTAAAGCTATATTAATTAGAAATTACTAGAAAATAAAAGGTAATTACCTATTTTAAAGTAAATCTTTACT
>AFRA01001466.1:0-10132 GCA_000223055.1 Claviceps fusiformis PRL 1980
AATACTATTTATAACTAAAAAGTATTAATTTAAACCTAAAAGGTAAGAAGTTTTTTAGGGTTTATAAACTTTTACTAAAAATTTATTAGGAACTTTTTAAAACTTACTAAGCCTTTACTAGCTTTAATAAAAAAAGAAATTTCTTTTAAGTAAATAATTAAGTATATCTTTATATTTAAGGCATTTAAATTAGCTTTTATTTTATACTTAGTTCTAGCTTAGTAAAATTTTAACTAAAATATATTAATAAAGGTAAATATATTTAGAGAGGCTGTAAATAGCTGCCTTTCCTAGTATAATATAAAAGAGGTTTTATATTTAATAGTGTGATGGATTCGAGCTGGAGGCTCGGATCCTTAGCGGAACAGGAAAGGAGCATATAAGGAGCATATAAGGTGACCTACCTCACCTAGAGGGCAAACCCTACGAGCATATATTATATATAAGCTAGATATATAGTAGAGGGGGATAGTAACCTTTCCTTCCCCCTTATAGATAATAATAACTTTATTAACACTAAATTATAGTTACTATCTAGGCTAGTTTATAATAATTATTATCTATTATAACGCTACTTATAATATCTATCTTTATAAGGGCAGCGTAATAGATTTTTAGTATTATAAATAGGTAGCCTAATTAGGTAATATATAGGACTTACACTATTTCTATAAAACTATTGCTTTATTAGCGGCTTAGCTTAAGGAACTATGCCACTATATAGCTATAATAAACTAGGCATCCTATATAGATACCCTAATATAGGCTAACTAGGTATAACTTAAGCATAAGCTGCTCCTAATAGGGAACCCTTATAATAAAAATAAAGCCTTATTTTAGGCTTAGTAAAGCCTTATAGTATATAAGCTAGAGGCTAACTTAGACTTTATTAGCACTAACTATAATAAGTAGTTCCTTATTTACTAGAACCTATTACCTAAAATTTAGGCATAGGTAGCTCTATTCTTTAAGCTAGGTAGCAACTATTAGTATACACTAAGCCGTTTCCTTAAATACCTTAATACTATATTTATAAACCCTTATTAAAAGAAATATATAGTTATAGAGTTAAACTAGCTAGAATAATACCTAAATAAATAGTTTATAGATTTCTTTATTTATTTTAAATAAAAGTTATACCTTATAAAGGGGAGCACTTAAGTAAATATAGTAAAACTTACCTAGCTTTAAGTTAGACTTAATAAGTAAATAAGGGATTGCTATATAGGCTATAATATCCCCTACTTTAACTACTATATAGTGGTTATATAATACTATAGTATTACCTTAGATATTAACTTATACTAAATTAAGGAGTATATTAAGGCTTATTATTACGCTTAAACTAAATATAACTAGGATAGCAATATAGCTATAATAAGCATTAATTTTATTAGGTTTTTAGGCTCTAAGTAGGGTTATAGGTTCTCTAGTAGGAGTAGGTTAGGTATAAAGCTTATAAACGCTAAGGGCGTAATCTAAGCGACCTAGGTTTTATAGAATATTATTAAGCGCTATAAGGCTGCCTACTAGTGTTTGCATTATAGCAGTAATAGTTACCTTATCTAGGACTATATATAGCTTCCTGCCTATTACCTAATAGGGGGTTTTAATATTAGGGCTTTAAATGCCTTTAATAAAAAGGCACTAAGTAATAATAATAACTTTAGTTTAGAAAAAAATAGCCCTACTATATAAGTCTTAGCAGTAGGATATATATTAGCAGTATTAGTTTATACTATACCTATAATAGCATTAGCTTAAATATTTATAGAGAGATAGAATATTATATAAAGGAGGCATTATTTCTCCTTTCTCTTTTATATAATAGTTTTAAGTTTATTAATACCTAAGTGAATAGTGGTTATAATAGCTATACTACTATAAGTAAATAAATAGTTTAGAGGCTAGGCTTTTAACGCCTTACCTTAGCCTAATTATATATACTAACCACCGCTATAATAGTTATATAGTGCAGTTATACTAATACCTCTTAGCGCCTAAGAATCACCTACTTTATTTAGTTTAGCGCTAACCTAAATAGCTAGTTATTCCCTATAGTAGCCTATATAATCCTAGGCCTCTTATAAGACTATATCCTAGGGGCGCTATAGATAGCTTAAAATAATATTATATTGCATGCTATTTAATGCCTCCTTATTATTTATATATAGAGTAGCCTAGAGATTTATGCCTTAGATGCCTAAGGGGTAGCCTTACCTATAACTACTATTATAGGCTTAGTTTATATAGGATTGGCTTACTAGGCTTTATAATTAGGTAAAGTAAGTAGCATTATATCTATAAGCCTATAGGAGATTAATATTATTCTTATATCTATAGTAAACCTAGTAATTTTAAAAAAGGATAAGAACCTTTCCTCTTTACTAAGTAAATTAGCTAACTTTAAGGATTTATTTTGCTATAAAAACACTAATGCTTTTCCTCCTTATTAGGGGCAGGCTAACTACTATATTTAACTATAATAAAACCCTAATAGTAGCCTATTAAATCTACCTTAGGCGCTACTTTATAATATACCCTAGGACTAGCTACTAGAAATATAAAAATAGATTATAAACCTTATAAATAAGGGCTAAATTAAAGCTTCTTTTTTTTTAATAGCTATACTAGTATTTTTAGTTAAAAAAGCAGGCAAAGGGTAGTGTTTTTATATAGACTATAGGGTATTAAATAAAATTATAGATTAAGATTAGTACTTATTACTATTTATTAAGAAGACTTTATAATCCCTAGTAGGCGCTTAGTAGTTTACTAAATTAGATATTTACACTGCTTTCTATTGCCTATATATTATATAAGGGGATAAGGCTCTTACAGCCTTCTATATATATTTTAGCCTTTTTAAATAGCTTATCTACCCCTTTAGCCTAGCTAAAGCACCTATAACATTCTAATATTACATTAATAGCGCCTTAGGGGATGTGTTAGGGGTCTATATAATAGCCTATTTTAATAATATCCTTATTTACACTAATAGTATACATAAGGAGTATATATAGTATACTAAGGAGATTCTTTCCTACCTCTAATAGGCTAGCCTATACTTTAACCTTAGTAAGTATACCTTTAGCATAACTAAGGTTAAGTACCTAGGGTTTATAGTATAAGCTAGCTATATAGTGTAACTAGACCTAGCTAAGGTAGCCACTATTTATAAATAGAAGGCACTAATATAGCTATAGAGTATGCGTAGCTTCTTAGGCTTTATAAACTTCTACTAGGAATTTATAGCTAACTTTTTAAACCTTATTAAACCCTTACTTAACCTTACTAGGAAGGGCGCCCTATTTATTTAGTCTTTAGCTTACTAGATAGCCTTCTAGTGCCTTAAGGATATATTTTCCTTAGCTCTAATCTTAGCTTAATAGGACCCTGCTTTAGATATAGTAGTAGAGGCTAATGCATTAGGGGAGGCTATTAGGGGTTGCCTTTTATAGTATAATATAGTAGGTATCCTATAACCTATTGCCTACTACTCCGCTTAGCTTATAGCCCCTTAATAGAACTATATAATTTATAATAAAGAGCTACTTAGTATTATCTTATACCTTAAGGCATAGTTTACTAAGCTTTATAGTGTCTTTAAGCTATTTATAATCCTTACTAACTATAAGAACTTAAAATACTTTACTAGCCCTTAGGAAATATTAGAATGTTAGGCATACTAGGTAGAGACTCTCTCTCTCTTTAATTTTTACCTTTACTACTAACTAGGCTCTTAGGCAGCCTACCCTAATACACTATTTTGCTATAAGTAGGATAAATTAAGGGCCTTTATATTAGCCTAGCTATTACTATACCTAATGTTAGTTATATACCTATTATAGCTATCCTATGCCCCTTCTACCCTAGCACTAAAGTAGGATTAGCCCCCTACTAGTAATATAATAGTTAACCTATAAGGCTATAACTTCTTTATAAATAACTATCTTTAAAGCCTTTAGGATTAAGGTATATAAGCTAATTCTATATATTACCTAAAGATTATAGTAGTATAATTAGGGGCCTAGAGATTTCCTACTAAGGTAGCTATATACTAGTAGGTTAAGGACTATATAATTAATACTTATAAGGCTTTGCTATTCTATAGCTACCTTTAAGCACTATAGTATAAGCTTCTAACTACTATACTAATCTAATAGACCTATAACTTACCCCTATTAGGCTACTTAGGAAAGAATATAACCTTCTAAGCTCTCTATTATAATTATTACTAGGAGGGTATATTAATAGACGTTATATAGTATATATAGAATTGCTATTGCTACAAAGCTTATAAAAGCTAGCGCCTACGCTAGGGCCTTCTATAGCTTATCCTAGCGCTAGATAGGTATTAGTTATAGATATTAGTGAATTTTATAACTAACCTTCTAGCTAACTCTTTAAATACCCCTTAGTTCCTAATAGTTATTATAAACTGCCTTTTTAAGTATATTTAGTTAAAGGCTATAATAAGTATAAGCGCTAAAGTATATACTTAATGCTTCCTAAACTATTAATAGCATTTCTATAGGTTCCCTTTAAGTATTATATTTAACTATAGCTTAGACTAGGTAAGTAGCTTTTAGTTATTACTATGCTTCTTTATAGGGACCTAGTAGCTTCTCTTTATATCCTACTACCTATAGACTAATAGGAGTATAGAATGTGTAAATTAGAAGGTTTAGGTAGTTTTATATATTATAGTCTCTTTTACCTAAATAGACTAGCCTATATACTTAGTAGTATACTAGCTTACGCTTAATAACTATAACTTATTAGTTACTAGCTTTAATATATATATAGCCCTTTATAGGTTTAACGTTAATTTAGTATAGTATACACTAGCTTTTATATAGAGCTAAATATCCCCTAAGGGGCAGGTAGTTTAGTTCCTTAAGTATATTAAGTAGGGGATAGCGCTTACCTAGGCTACTATTAATTTTACCTAATAATATTAATAGAAGTCCTTTAATTAGTTATACTACCCTATAGAATAGTATTAGGCTAGTAATAAGGTTTAGCTTAGCCTTTATAACATTTAAACCCTTTACTTAAGTAAGAAGTTAGACTAAATTATAGCTAAATACACTATACTTAAGGCTTCTATACCCTTTACTATTAGACTAAATATCCCTAGCAGTATTTACCCTATTTTTTATATTAATTTAATTAAATATATAGTAAATAATTTACTCTTTTCCTAAGTCCTATTTAACTCCTAACTAGGCCTTATTTAGCCCTAAAATAATAGTATAGATATGCTTTATAAGTATTAGGTTAAGTCTATCCTAGCTATAAAGAATGCTAGAGGTTAAGGTAGCTACTATAATATATTAGTTAAATAGGTTAGCTATATATAGCTAATATAAGAGCTACTTAAGAACCTAAAGGATACTAAGGCACTAGTAAATTTTAAAGTATAATAGGGAAATATATGTTTTAATAATAAACTAAGGGGGGTGTGCTATAACTCTTAATTAACACTATATAGTACACTATTTAACATAAACTTTAACACTATTAGGCCTTATATAGGCTTTAATCTAGTTATAATATTTCTATACTTTATTATTACTTAAGTAAGATTACTAGCTAAACCCTTCTTTTTTTCTTTTTCTTTTTATAGCGCTTAGCTAATATAGCTATAGAGGGTAAGCTAAGGGGGGGTAAAGGGGGTAACTTTTAGCTAGTAGAAGATAAATTAGGCCTTTATAGTATAGAACTAAGGATACCTAAGGGTAGCCTAGGTATAAATATTATAAATATTAAGAGCTAGTAAATAGTAAGTAGCATTATAGTATTAGTAGAAAGAAGCGTATTAGTAATAAAAGAAGGCGTAATAGCAGTAAAAGGGGGCGTTATACCTAATAAAATAAAAGGGGGTAGTATAGGTATATATACCTACTTTTTTAAATATAGTAGTAAGTAAGTTAGTAAGGAGGGCTAATATAACTAAAGCTAAGTAAATAAATCTTAATATATAGGCGTTAATTATTTAACCTAGCGCTATACCTTAGATAATTAGGCATTAGTATAATTAATGCTAGTCTTTAATAAGCAAATAATAGTAGGATTAATAGTGGGAATAAGTAGTGGATATAAAAGTATTTTACTAGTAGTAGACTAAGGTTAGGCTAGTGAATAGAAGGATAGTATAGGTAAGAAGCTAGTAATAATAGCAGGTATAGTATGCTTCTTTATAGTGTATAGGGTAGTAGTAAAGCAGTTATATAAAGCCTTAAATAGCTTATTTAAGATAACCTTTTTCCCCTTACTATTAGGGGTATTATAAATAAGAATATAAAGCACTTTTATAGCCTTACTATAGTAAACAGCCACTACTATCTTATAGGTAAGGTAGTAAAGAGCGGGACTCTAAGTAAATATAGTAGTATCCCTTATATAGGTTAATTTCCTCCTTTAGCACTCCTTATAGAAGTGCCTAGGGCTTAGTGTATATAAAAATAGGCTATTATTTACTATATAGAGGATATAAAATAAGTACTAAATATTTAGCTAGGAGAGATCTATAGGGGTATATAACTTATCCTCTAAGTTACCTTCTATCTTATAATAGCCTAAGATATAGTAGTTATTTAAAGGTAGGGGAGGAGGAAAAGGAGCACTAGTAGCAGTAAATATAATCTTATAACTTTAGTTTTTTTTTTAGAATAGGTAGAGTAGTAGGGATAGAGAAGCTTATTATTTAAATCTAGTAAATAGCGGTAGTAGATTGTTTATTATTATTATAAAAGGTATATAGGAAAGATATTAAATAATAATAAAGGATAGATAGGCATTAATTAATATCTAAATAGGAGGCTTAATAGACATAGAATATTAGCAGTAAGGATAATAGTAAAATAACACTAATAAGCTTAAAGGAGCTAATTAAGAGATTTATAGTTAATATTTAGAATGTAATTAGCTTGCTAATCTAGGATTTTTTATTTAGGTTTCTATTTTAGGTTTTATTTTATTAACGCTAGGCGCTAGATTAAAACTAGCTAGAATATATAGTTCTGCCTAGTAGGGTATGTTACTTATAATTTAATAGTGTTGTTATAACCTAACTATTTACTAACTGTCTTATAGCTAGGGAATAGTATAGTAGGGGGCTATATAATAGATTTAAGCTAAAGGCTTAGATCCTTAGTAGAATAGGAAAGGAGCATATAAGGAGCATATAAGGTAACCTACCTTACCTAGAGGGCAAACCCTATAAGCACACATTATATATAAGCTAGACATATAGTAGAGGGGGATAGTAACCTTTCCTTCCCCCTTATAGATAATAATAACTTCATCGACACTAGATTGCAGTCGCCATCTAGGCTAGTCTATAACAAATAGCATATTACTTAGTATACTTAATACTAGTATAATAGAACTATATAATTTATAATTAGGAATTACTTATTATTATCTTTTACTTTAAAGCTTAAGGGGTAAAGCTTTAAAGTATAGCTTATTTATTTATTATTCTTACTAATTATAAAATTTTAAAGTATTTTACTACCCTTTAAAAAATATTAAAGTAATAAATATATTAATTAAAAATACTTACTTTTTATAATTTTAATTTATATTATTGCTTTAAATACTTAGCTAGGTAGCTTAATACCTTTTTATAATAAAAGTAAAATAAATTTAAAGACTTTTTATAATAATAACCCTTAATAGTTTTTATAGTATTATAATACTTTAATAGTAAAATGCTAGCTATAATATATTAAAAGCTTAAAATAAGGCTATATAAAAGTAAGGATAAGGGTAGAATAAAAGAGGGCTAAGTATTAAAGGTAATTATTACTAATAAGGGCTATATATAGTAAGACTTAAGTAAAGGTAGTAATAAACTACCTTTAAGCTAGCTTCTTTTTAATAATAAATATTTATAGTTTTTTTAAAACTAAGGGTTTTAAGCTAATAAATTTTATACTTTTAAGTAATAAGCTATATATTAAGGTAATAAAAAGTTCCTTAAAGCTATAAAAGTAAGGGCCTAGGTAGCTAATTATACTATTAATACCTATAGTATTCTTTAGTTTTAAAGCTAGGTTTAAATTTTATAGTTTAAACCCTTTATTACTATATTAATTAAATAAGTATATAAATTACCTTTACTTAAGTACTTAAGGTAAAATATAATATTCTAGGTACTTTACTAAAACTATTACTAAAAGGGTATATTTAGTAATATAGCTTAGTATATTTATAACTATTACTATATAGGTAGCTAAAAAAGTTAATAGCTTAAATAAAGCTTATTAAAGCCTATCCTAGCTTTAAACTAGTTTTACTTATAAATTTTAATAAACTTTATAATAAATTTATTAATAAAGAATATAAACTTACTTTAATACTTAATAGTTATTATGAATTATCTCTTTAAATTTATTTAGTTAAAGGCTATAATGAATATAGTAGCTAAGGTATATATAAAAATGTTTTACTTATATTAGTAGTGTTTTTATAGGTTCCCTTTTTAAATTATTTTTAATTAGGGATTAAATTAAGTTAAATAGTTTTAGTTAACCCTTTACTTTTTTATTAATATAAAATAGCTTCTTTTTATAGCCTATTACCTATAAATAAATAAAGGTATAGAATAGGCTAATTAAAAGATTTAAATAGTTTTATATATTATAGTTAGCTTTTTATAGTTTAATTAAGCTAAGTACTTACTAGCTTATTAGCTTATACTTAATAATTATATATTTATAATTATAAAGATAAGTACTAATTAGGTTTTATATAAGTATAATATAGCTTTAGTATAGCTAGCCTAGCCTTAGAAAAGAAGTATAATTATAGCTAAGGGGTAGGTAGCTTTATTTTTAAATATATTATAAAAGGGTATAGCTTTAACTTAAGTAATAATTAACTTTACTTAATAGTATTAATAAAATACTATAAATAAGTTATACTAGCTAGCTAAAGTATTTTATATTAAAGATATAGTATAGCTTAGCTTATAATATATTAAAATAAATTACTTAAGCTAAAAACTAAACTAGGTTATAGTAAAGTATAAGGTTTTAAAGGTACTAATGCCTTTTATAGTCTATTTAAATATCCTATAGGGTATTTATTCTATCTTTTATATAAACCTTTTAAAGTATATTATAGTTAACTCTTTTTTATTATAAATATAAGCTAATTATAAGCTAGGGCTAATATTAGCCTTTAAAAATAAGGACCTAAAGCTTTATAAATTTATAGTAAAAGAAATAGTAGCTATATATAATACTTAGAGTTAGAAATATAGGTATAATATTTTAATTAAGTAGGTAAGCTATATATAACTAACTTAAAAGCTATTAAAAAACTTTTGAAATATAAAGGTATTGTTAAAAATAACAGGGTTATTTATAGGGGATTCCTCACTATTAGTGCTATAATTATAGCGCTGATAGAAGCACTTTATAGGGGGCTTTGTAAGCCAGTGCAAGCCGGCAAGCGTGCGCGCGCGCGGGCGGCACAACCACGGAATTCCGACCAAAGGTCACGTGTGTGGGCTCGCAGCTGCAGGGTCCCCACAAATCCTCACTTTTTAACCTTTTTTGCCCATTCTGACAGCTACGCAGTCGGACTGATAGCTATAAGGTAGGCCTAGTCTTTAGGTTAGATTTATAAGGCAACTAGTAAAGATATAGAGGAACGGATTAAAGGATGTAACTAAGCTAGCTAATGGCTACTTAGTTAGGGAAGGTGGCTACCCTATAATATATATTTTTACTATTTTTCTTAATAAAGAGGAATTTATAAAAAGTCTTAGGACTAGATTCTTTATTGCTAAATTCTAGGCTTTCTTTCTATATATATATCTAAAAATCGGTTTTTTAGTGTTATATGTTAATTTTTACTAAGTTAACCGATTGCAAGCATGTTAGCAGCTAATTTATATAGCTATAAGTCTATTTTTTTGTTTTCCTATACAAATAAATTTTATAGAAAATAGAAAGTGGCTTATAAAGCCTAGCTAGCGACTAGGATCCACTAATAAGGTTAGTGGGTATATGAGGGAAGGAAGTGAAAAACCCCCTCATAGCCGCCGACTGTATAGACCGTTAGAATCACTCTTACCAGCTGCGTATACCTGCAAAGTTAGAGATTAGATATA